>JAUZST010005024.1:0-15886 GCA_034779995.1 Parotocinclus haroldoi
TATATACACATTTCCTAATGTTGTTCCATATTTTAACAAGCTATTGGCTTTGGCTAATTGAAAGATAATTTGACCCCACCAAGAACATTGAGTCTTGCACACCACAGACTGCACTGCACTTTCCCATTTCTGAGCTCCACCAATCTGCACAGATGTTTACATAGGTGGAATGTATCAAACTGATGTCCTCATGTATGCCCAGACCTAATGTTTCCCTGCAGAAACTGAGAGACTTTTTAAATACTGTGTGTATACTCTATAAGTCAAAACCTTTCTTGTTGGTTAACCATTAGCAATATAATATCAGTCAGTGTTGTCATCCTCTGCTCCAAATTCCAAAAGCTCTTCGTCATTTGTGTTGCAGGAATGCTATAAACTCACTCCACTATGCTGAGTCGCTTGCAGGAGCTTAAAAAAGAAGAGGAAACTCTTCTGAAAATCAAAGTCATGCTGCAAGATCAGCTTAACAGACTAAAGGTAAGGCTAAACCGTAAGCCATTTACTCTGTATTTTGTTATGGTTTTATGATGATGCAAATGAAAGTAACATAATGTATACTGAAACTAAACACAGTTGTGGTGACATATTGGTCAAAACGAGCTGGAAACCAGTTAGAAGTACATTTAAACTATAAAGTTCTAAAAAAAAAAATATTCATGTGTCTGGGGAAGAAAATACTGTATTACTTGAGTGGAAAAAATGTTATGGGAAAACATGTTAAAACTTTAATCAATGCATCTTCTTGACTCTTTTTGCAACTCCTGACTGTGTTTGATGCATGGAATTTAGTCTATTACATATGTCAAGTATCTTTACTTAAAGTGACAGTTAAATGAACCATGTTTTCATAATCTTTCTTTAGGGTGAAAGTGCTCACAAAATGAGGGGATACTTCATAACGTAATTTTTGTGAGCAGTATATTTTTGGACCTGAGTGCACTTGTTTTTTTATTGACTAGTTTGAAGAAGGAGCACTGAAGTCCATGATCAATGCCCAGTCTGAGGAGAGCCCGGCTGAACCTGCTCTCCCTGAGGTAAACGTAATAAACAACTGTACTAAAATCAGGATTAAATGAAAGCATTTCAAATGTATGCATACATTTGTCATGACAATTGTGCTGATATAATATACACTCACCAGCCATTTTATTAAGTAAATGTGCACAACTGCTTGTTAATCAAAATATTTAATCAGCCAATCACATGACATAGGCTGCATAGTTAATGGCATACTGAATACTCTCACATAATACATCTGCCTAAAAGTAGCATGTAGTATGAAGTAAGTGACCAAAATGAAAACTGTAGTGCCCAAAAGATACCCATATAATGCACTACTCTGGCCAGACATTCCAGTGTGCTATCGTCATTGTGTACTGCATCCCATCATGCACCACACCATGTCTTTGAGCTCACCCTGCTTCTTGAAATCAATACTGGTAACACTACAGAAAAAATCAGAGTATAAATAGGAATTGCTTGTTTGTATTGGGTTATCTTCTCATCACAGTAAGGCTAATAAAGTTAAGTCTGAGGTAAATTTGCAGTAATTGGTCATATGATGGTGGCACAGCAGGTATTGTAGTAGTACACTACATCATATGACAGAACTTGTTACTGTACTGATGAAATATGTTAGCAGATGTTAATTCCTGAATTTCAGACCTACAACAGATTACAAAAGTGCAATGTTAAAGCATTTGCCACTTTGTTATGGGAAGTATGCAGCATGTAGTATATGCTAGTCTAGTATGCAATATAGCAGTGTGCCTTTTTGAATACAGCCATGGTCAAGGAATGTATTTGAATGTATTTTTTCTGCAGGCTGAAGTCAGCCCAGACAATGAAAAAGAGATCAACCAGACCAAGCTAGTACTGGGTGCTCCCATTGATTATGAAATGGAGGAGGAAGAAGATGATGACAACGACGACGATGATGATGACGAGGATGATCTTGACATGGTGTTTGAAGAGGAGGAGGAAGATGATGACTACTGAGTTTACATTAGAATAGCACAAGTGAACTGTCTGTTAGGTGTGTAACCTTCAAATTGCATGCCAAAAGATCTGTGTTAATAGGATGTTTTTGTTTCTCATTTTGTCAGAGGATGCTACTGACTATGAGTAAAAGACAAATTGAGAACAAACCATAAACGTATGTGTAGCAAGCATAGAAGCTCAAAAATCTTTTGGTACTGTACACAAGGCTAAATCTACACTGTCAAGTTACTTCTGTAGATTTAAGGCTGTTTAGGTGTTGTATTATTTGAGATCTGTTAGGAAGTTTAATGTAGCCGCTATTTCAGATGGCAATCCATTGAGATTGAATGTAGTATTGTAAACTTATTCAGTGATAACTCTATTTGTATTTAATTTATGATTTTGTAACACAATCTGAATGACAGAAGGGATGCACGTGTGTATGTAAGGAATGCGCATGAGTCATTTCATGATGAACCAGTACTGTACAGTGATGTCTTTTTGTATTTCATCATGAATGGTGTAAATGTTTAGTAAAATCGTTTAATTACTTGAGGATAATATGACTTGGTAGTCCTTGTTGTTTAACGTGTTTTCTTGTTAGGATGTTGTTCATAATGACAGAGGCACCAGTGGTTAGTGTTGTTGCATCACAGCTGTAGAAACCTGGGATTGAGTCCTGGTCTAGCCACTGCCTGCGTGTGGAGTTTGCATATATACTCTGTACTCAGGTTTCTCTGGTTTTGTCACACATTCCAATGACATGTGTTAGATCAGTTGTCCTCTCTGTAACAGTCCCAGTGTGAGTCTCGTGAGGCGTGCATATGCCCCACAATTGGCCCTGTGCTCTGTGCTGCAGGTCTCCCTCAAATCCCCCTAGATCTAGAATTAGATTAAGCGTGTATGGAAAGTGAGATATTTAAGAACATTATATTGTTCTCTATAGTTCATAGCTCATAGTTCTTCAGACATGTTGTAGAAGTAAGACTGTTACTGTGCCACATTAAGTGAATCAAACGTTTGTGTCAAATAAGGCTCAAAATTAATAATATAATAAACAGCAATACCAGAAAGTAGTATCAGCAAACACATATTTAACCTGCCTCCAGTAACAGGAAGTTTGGCATCTTCTCCTTTTGTCCACAATTCCAAAATGAAGTAGCTAATCTAACCTAATCGAATCCAATATGCCCAGAAATGTGAATGTGTGATCTGTGATGAACTGGCACCCTCCACCGATCAAGTGTTTTTTATTATAAAATGAATATGAAGAGGATCCCACAGGATTTGCTGGACAATCTGATCCTGTCCATGTTCCGTTGCCTTTAGTGTGTTTTGGTAGTCTTGTGTGACCATACACCCATGGTCACCCTGAACAGTCAATGTGTGGTACTGTGAATATGTCACTTGCTAATCAATCATGATAATTTGCATCTAATTTGCATAATGTTCTTTAAACAGTTTTCTTTGGCCTTTCATTTGCTTTTCTGATGATCTTGTTTAATGAAATAACATCAAATGCTTCTTTTCCTAATCGCTTCATATTTGTTTTGAAATATCCCCTAATTTTTGTGAGCAGTGTAGTAAGTGTTGCAGACAATGACACTTTTTTTGGTTCATCATCCCTCTCACTTTGTGAATTGGTATAGCTTTACTGCCTCATAACTGAGCTGCTAATCTTCCTTGATGTTTCTAATTTACAATAAAAGTATCTATTGGTAACAGGGGCAGCTCTAGCAGTACATGCATCTTAAAAGCAGTTTATTTAAAATGCTGAATAAAAAATAAAGCAGATAAATAAATGCATGTATGTGACATGAAAACTGACATCTATTTATGTGAACTGTTTGATATCATGCACGCAAACCATTTCCTAATATTCCCACAGTAAACACAGGTGTATCAACCTCTTGTGCATTAACTTTGCTTACATAGTGAAACCCCAGTTTGTAAGAGATCTGCTGACCCTTGCAAAATGAGTTCACAGTCCATTGAGCCTCAATAGAAAGGTATTTTGGTCTACAGTGGGATCACGGGACCTCCTCCGTAAAGGACTGGGCTCCAGATGCTTCCAAGCTGCTGAGCTGAAGGTTAAACTGTTGGATGCTTTTCTGTGTCTTTAATGTGTTCCATGGATTTCTGTCTGGATGCAAGGATATCCTGTAAGTAATAAGTAAGGAACAAACAAATGTTAGGGGAACTTGGTGTTTGTTGGTGAGATTAGGAGGGTGTTATATGTGCATTTAAATCTTTGTTCAAATTAACAGTTGTTTAAGATGCTGCTGCTAATATGGCTAAAGTATTTTAGAAACTGTGCACATGTTTATGAGGAGATCAAAGCAGCCAGCACTTGGAACAGTAATTAAGTAGTTTCTTTATTACAACACGGTTTCATGTTTAGGAATTGAAAGTTTTAGAGTGGTGGTTCCATCGTGTATAGACACAATTACTGGGTGCATTGTCAGCATTTACAATAGTACTCGTTATTTCCTGGTCAGGAGTGTTGGGCACCATCAAAAGACTGAGCTGGAGCTGAGTGCAGGTATAACATGCCCTTACACTTTTCTGTGTGCCATGTGCTTGTGTTGGTGCTGTGTCTGTCTGCGGCTGAGGACTTCGACTGGACAAAGAACGACCACAGCTCCTTCTATTATGGCACTTTTCCGACTGGTAAGAATTTGTCATAAAAAACATAACCAGGTATTATATTGCATCATCAAAGTAGACACAAACAACAAAAAGCAAAATCCCCAAAAGAAAATATTACACTTTGGTACTATTATATACAGCTCACAAAAATTAGGGGGGAAATTAAATAAAATATTCCATAATGAAATATATAATAATTTTTGTGAGCAGGACATGACATTTGTTGCGCTACTGACTTACTGCATATTCAGGAAAATAAATCCTGATGCACCGGACTCACAATGCTGTTGCTACAGTATGATAAACAATTAGGAAATCCTATTAAATATACAACCTCCTTTGAATTTGCATGTTAAGTTATTGATGATAGGACAGTAACCTGAAGTACGGTATACTGCACATAAAATTAGGGGATACTTCAAAAGGAAATGTCCCATAATGAATAATCCCCTAATTTTTGTGAGCAGTGTATTTGTAGGGAGAAAAACTATGGAAGGAAACTGGAACACCAGAATAAACCCACATAGACACAGGGAGGACACGTACACTCCACACACAGAGTAACAAATGAGTCAATAGAAAAAAAAAATAAAAACCTAGTTAAAATATCTCGAAATAAAGAATTTAACATTGCAGTGAAAACTACCACTACAGAAAATAATATCTCTGGCCAATCAACTGTCCTTGTTGGCAGGATTTTCGTGGGGTGCCGGCAGTTCAGCCTATCAGACAGAAGGAGCCTGGGATAAAGATGGAAAAGGACTAAGCATTTGGGATGTTTTCTCTCATAAGAAGGGAAAAATCTTTTTGAATCATACAGGTGACTCCTCATGTGAAGGCTACTACAAAGTTAAGGTGAACGCAAGAAAAACATTGTGACAATGAATTTAGTGTTTAACCATACAGAGTATAAAATGTTTTTTCTTTACTATTACTGCTTGCAGGATGATGTATCCCTGATGAAGGACCTCAATCTGAAACATTATCACTTCTCTATCTCCTGGCCTAGGGTCGTTCCCACTGGGATCAGGTGTAGGTGGCAATTGTGGTCCATTTTTCTGCTTAGTCTCATATGTAACACATTTTACTGAATTTGTAGTTTAGCCATCATGGACAGTAATTTTAGTGTGTTTCTCTCTGACATTTGGATGCAAGGGTCGGAGTTTGGCATGAACATAAAAACATGGATACATGTTGCCTTTTATCAACAGTTCAGGCAGGTGGTGGTCTAATGATGTGTGGATATTTTCTTGGCACACTTGGGGCCCTTTAATAACAACTGAGCATTGTTTTAATGGCACAGCCTACCCAAGTATTGTTGTTGACCATGTCCACAACTTTTATAAGCACAATATACACATGGTCGTGCACCATGCCACAAATCTCAAATAATCTGAAACTGGTTTCCTGAAAATGAAAGGCCTCCAGTCACCAACTCCCAACCCAATAGACCACCCTTGGGGCTGTGCAGGCGACAAACATGCAGCAGTTGTGTGATGCTATCATGTCATTATAGACCGAAAAAAGAATATTTACATTATCTTATTGAATCTATGCCACAAATAAGTGTTGCTGAAATATACTGCTCACAAAAATTAAGGGATATTTTAAAACAAAATATCCCATAATGAAATATCCCCTCATTTCTGTGAGCAGTGTAGCAGAGAAGGGGTGCAAACAAACCGTTGGCCATATATATATATATATAGTGTGTGTGTGAGCATGTATAGTAAGCATTATATAATAAGAATATATATGATATATAAACACCCACTGCTGACAAAAATATGAGATATTTAATTTCAAGTATAGCCTTATTTTTTTGAGCACTATATGTAAACACAGTATATAGACACATACATATATGTAACGTTCATTTCCGAAGTATTCATTTTAAAATAATGATTCATCACAAATAAGTAAGTAAATGTTACATATAAGGTAAGATGTATGATATATTTGCAGCCGACTATGTAAATGAGAAAGGACTCAAGTACTACGATACCCTCATTGACCAGCTGCTAGAAAACAAAATCACTCCAATTGTTACTCTGTATCACTGGGATCTTCCACAGGTACTCCTCATATGCTTGGTCAGTTATTAATTTATTTATATCCAAATTTTGGGCAAACAAACGGTAATCTATTATTGTTTTGACAGGTTTTACAGCAGAAATACGGAGGTTGGCAGAACATCAGCATGGTTAATTACTTTAGCGACTTTGCCAGTCTTTGTTTTGAGAGATTTGGAAACCGTGTGAAACATTGGATCACTTTTAATAATCCGTGGGTATGCACTTTTCACTTTATATTTGAAAGCTGTTTGTTGCAAAACTGTTTATATTTTGAGCAAGACGTTTAAACATCCATTTGTTGGACTGTACTTTGAATATTGTATCGGCTCTGTGTATCCTTACTAAAACGTTATAAATGTTTGCATGTTAGTCAGTGGCCGTAGAAGGCTATGAAACAGGAGAACATGCTCCTGGGATGAAACTCAGTGGCACAGGAGCCTATAGGGCTGGCCACCACATCATCAAGGTACAAAAAACACACTATGCTCATGTCAAATCAGATTGAATATTGATATATACTATTTAGAACATCACAATACGCTGCATTATCACATTTTGCATGAGTAACCGATCTATTACCTTGTCCTCAGGCACATGCCAAGGTTTGGCATACATATGACAGCCAGTGGAGAAGCAAACAACATGGTAATGAAGTTCACCCAATTGGAACTCAGTACAATTATTATTTGTATATAGTATTTGTGACTTGTGTTAATCTTACTGCTTTTTTATGTATTTGAAATACATTTGCCTCATTCTGAAGGTATGGTGGGAATATCTCTGACTGGACACTGGGGAGAACCAGTGGATATAACCAACCAGAAGGACATTGAGGCAGCTGAGACATATGTCCAGTTCCACATGGGCTGGTTTGCTACACCCATCTTCCATGGAGACTACCCTCAAGCCATGAAGGACTTAATAGGTAAAATTTGGTTAGTGTTACTAGTTTAGTTTAATGTGAAAACATACAATGATTGCATTTACAGTGGTGCATGAAAGTGTGTAAGGTTTTCTTTAAAATATTATACCGTGATCACAAAAATACAAGATATATCATTATGTGATTAACCCTATTGTCCAATGTTATATACATGTGAATGGCAAAAGTAATTAGCACCCTGCTGTATTTAAAGAAAGGAAATGTTAAAAATCTGATCGTCGCAAAATGTGTTAGGAAGTGCATCATGGCATGAACAAAGGACATTTCTGATTTCTGTTGGTCCTCATCAAGCTGGAAAAAGATATTAGACCATCTCATAAGAGTTTAGACTCTGTCCACAGTCAGGTAGATTGTTCACAAAATCCAATATTATTGTTACTCTTCACAGGAAAGGTCAACCAACAAATACTTCTCCAAGAGCAAAGTGTGTACTGCAAGGTCACACTACCTCTGCTTCTAAGCAACTTTGCATCTGTTACATTAGAGAAAGGTGAACAACAATTGTGTGCATGGCATACAGTAGTTACAAGGAGAAAACCACTACTCACTTGCTATAGAACACATAGCCAAGCATAGAAGAAGGCTACTGGGGGAAACTATTACTGGGCCAGGACAGCTTTCCATAATTGATGAAACAATTAATTTTGAATTATACCAGCTAATGGTGGTAAATGGTAAATGGTAATTTATATAGCACTTTTAAAAATGGAGCATTTTCTCAAAGCAGCTTTACAATATCATATTATCTTATGAGAAAAAAACCCAAACTGAGCATGCCTAGAGTGACAGTGGAAAGGAAAAAATCTTGGAAAAACCAAGATTCAATAAGGGACCCTCTTTGGGTGGCTAAGATGTTAATTGTAAGAATTCAGTTTGTAGTAATAGTAATATTAAGTAAATAATAACAGATAAATCAAGTATTGAGTAGAACAGCAAAACAGATATGTACTGCTCACAAAAATAAGGGGAAACGTTAAAATGAAATCTCCCATAATAAAATATATCATATAACCTTTGGGAGCAATGTACCATGCCTACTGCATGTAATAAACAGGAAACCCACCAGATTTCAAGTTGTGAGAAACATTCTCTAAAATTCCTCCAAACCAATTTGCAGGATGAATTAAGTTTCTAGACCCATATGGTGTGTCCTCACATCAACCTCAGCAACTGATTTGGACTGACTGAAAACCTTTAACATAGAGTATATACACAAGTTCATTAAATAATTTATTCAACATCTGTTCAGGCAGAAAAAGTGCTCAACAAGGACTGGGAACATCCCGTCTACCCACTTTCTCCTCTCAGGAGAAGAGTTACATTAAAGGCACAAGTGACTTCCTAGGAGTAGCACATTTCACCACACGCTACATCACCCAGAAGACCTTGCCTGCAGGCCGTGACAGCTCATACTTTAAGGACAGAGACCTGGCTGAGCTGGTTGACCCACTCTGGCCTGATCCCGGTTCAGAGTGGCTCTACTCAGTTCCGTGGGGCTTCCGTCGCATGCTCAATTTCATCAAGGTGTGTCATTCTTTTACCAATGATCATTCATCCTCGTTGAATTATTCCTTCTGGTTGAGATTGTTGGGTAGTTAACTTCTCTCAAGGAGCTACAATTAAATAATTAAAACCATACTTAGAACTTCCTCCACTAATTTTTGAAGAAAAACATATTCTTACCAACAAATATACTATAATGAGTAATTGTCCGCCAAGGTGTAACTGATACAGTGACTAATGACCAACTAAATGATCAATGAGAACTTCTGAGTAATTTTTTTTTCACTCTTGTAGATTCAGTATGGGAACCCAGTGATCTACATTACTGAAAATGGAGTCTCAGAGAAAATGACATGTACAGAGCTGTGCGATGACTGGAGAATACAATATTACAGGGATTACATCAACGAGATGCTAAAAGGTAAGTTCTTGAGCAATGTACGAAATTCCTTTCAAAATTTCTATAGTGCAAGTACAGAAAAATGATAATCCTTTTAACCTGGATTAATTACTAATACATTGTGCTCTGTGCATCATGACCATAGAGAAACATTTATTAGTCAAAAGGGTTGGTTATTGAAACCCTGTTCTGGATCAGAACCAATTCAAAAATACCAAAAAGCAGTTAACCACTAAAAAAAAGTAACATTTCGATTAACCCCATCAGTTCCTACTAATGCATTTAATGCTTCAAACACATGGCTTTGATTAGTGCAAAAAAATTGTCTGTGTTAAGGAGGAATCTGTTAGGACCAGTGTGAAGTGCAACGCTATCACATTAGGAGAAGCTCAAGAGTACTTTTGGCTCCACATTGAGAGAAACGAAAAAGGCTAAAGATTCAGCAGTGGACTGCATTCAGCAAACTACGGCCTCCTAGCCCAAATTCTGCATTAAACACTTAACATGGTTAAATTTCCTAAAGCAATGGCCTAGAAAAAACTTCCCTCAATTACAATGCGCACAAAAATGAGGGAACATTTTATTATGGGATATCCCCTAATTACTGTGAGCAGTATACTACTGGTCATAAGTGCTCTCTACTGCCCAAATGACAAAGCATGTGGCCCAAAAGGAAAGTATACACTTTCACATTCAAATTTTGTATTCTTATTAAGTAAGTTAAAATCTTAATAAAATGGATAACTTTACTTTTTGACCACGTTCTCTATTTTGGCAGTAGAGAGCAATGATCACCAGTATTAAGTGAGAAATGTTTGGTGCTCTAAGGTCACTAGCTCAGTACATTAAGCCATGGTAAGTTTGTTCACTTCTAGCTTTAAATGAAAAGAAACACACTAATAATATTTGGCAACTATTGATGGATTCAAAGTGCTTGTAACCGTGTTCATCACTGACTCCACAAAAAACTCTTCATTAATGTGAGTTTGAAGAGGAGGCTAGGTGTTTTTTAGTGTGACAATTGATTTATTGCCATTTCTGCCCTGGAAAAAACACTAGAAACATAATCTGTAAATGTGTCATCTGTGAAGTGTGGTAGAATATAGACCCTATGTTAAGGTAGAACTTAATAACGTACAATCAATAAAAAAACTTCCTTAAAATATGTTTTTTACTATATGACAGAAAAATATTCAGGCTACACTGCATGCTTAATAATGTATGAATGAATGTTAATTGACTCATTGTCTCATTTATATCCTTTTAGCAATCAGAGATGGAGTAAACATAAAGGGCTACACTGCCTGGTCTCTGATGGACCAGTTTGAGTGGGATGCAGGCTTTTCTGAGAGGTTTGGCCTGTATTATGTGGACTTCAGGAATAAGAAAAAAACTCGCTACCCCAAAGCCTCTGTTCAGTACTACAAACGCATCATCAGCGCCAATGGATTTCCTAATCTGAGAGAGGTACCGGTACCGTTTCCTCTGTGCTGCTGTTCCTGAAAGTATCTGGACAAGTAGTGCAATCTTATAAAGAAAGAGATGCATTTTCTTTAGAATGTTCATGATGTTCACATTGTCTATGAGTAAACCTTCTAAAACACTGTATGTGATACCAATGGTGCACCGATCTAACACACTTCATATTTACAGTTGTGGACAAAACTTTAAGAATGGCACAAATTTTGGTTTCACACAGTTTGATGCATCAGTTTTTATGGTAGCAAATTGTAAATTGTAGATTGCATAAAGTTATGAGATGAATTGCAACTAATTGCAAAGTCATTCCCTGCAATGAAAATGACCTGAATTTTAAAATGGGTTACTAACATAATTTCAATAATCTCTTTAGCTCAGGGAAAAGACAGCAGATATCACTCTGTCATACTGATTAGAAGTGCAGACTCGTTGCTTTAAAATGGTAGTGGTGCTTTTAAGTCTTTTTTTGTGTCAAATATGGTTACCTCCAAGGAAACACGTACAGCCATCATTACATTGCATCAAAAGGGTATCACGGGCACGGGCATTGCTGCTTGGAAGATAGCAGCCTCATCCACCATTTACAAAATCAACAAGAACTTCAGGGAAAGTGGTTCAGCTGCAGTAAAGAAGATTTCAGTTTTGCCAAGAAAAACAAGCAAGCATCAGGACTCTCTCCTAAAGAGGCTGTAGTTATAAGATCGAGTCACTACCAGTGCAGAGCGCGTTCAGGAATTGCAGAGGGTGGGTGAGAGTGCATCTAAACGCACAGTGAAACCAAGGCTTTTGGAGGATGGCTTGGTGTCAAGAAGGGCAGCAAAGAAGCCACAAGTTATTTTACTTGATGAAGCCCCCTGCAGACCGTTTGGGAGATCTGTTAAAATGATTGTCCAGAGAGAATTGTGGTCAATCCTCAAAAATCCTCACAAAATCCAGAAACTGTGATCAATTCCAAGCACTGATTAGGCAAGAATGGGTTGCCATAATTCAGGATTTTTCTCAGAAGCTGATATCCAGCATCTTATTCAGCATCAAGCCTTAAAGAAGGGTCAACATGTAAATATTATGTTTATGCTTAAATTGGATGTAATAAAAAGTAAAAAAAAAAAAAAGCATATGGAATGCTTATAATTGTTCTTCATTATGTCATGGAGACATCTGACAAAAGGTTCCACAAAAAAACTGAGGTAGAAAACTTTGTGAAAACCAAAATTTGTGCCATTCTCAAAACCTTTGGCCATGATTGTATTCCTAAAGAAAAAAAGTTACACTGGGAAACCAATGTTGAACCAATGTTTTTGGTATTACAAACTAAGGTAGACCTTATAAGTACTTTTTACACTGAATGTACCTCCTTTTAGACACTGTGCATATGTATACAACTGCGGCCGTGTTTGGGTATCCACTGGATAGCAAATCTTTTTCCCTGTTGGGGACAAAAATGAACTAAACCGAGTTAATTGTTTTATGGCCACTGATAGGTTGAAGACTGGAAAAGGAAGGCCACAGAGATGTGTTCCTCCAGCAACCAGCTCCTGGCAGCAGGTTAGTATCTATATAGTAACACTCAACAGTGTGTTTCTTTGTGTACTATCTAACAGTGTATTTCTATACAGTTTGGCTAGTGTATAACGTAGTATAGACACTGAGGTACAAGACTAACTCACTCATTTGGTTTGGCAGGAACTTTGCATTGTTCTGAAAAACCTATTTATCATGAGAGTCCAGTCATATGAATGATTGACTTTGGAATCCACACAAATAATTGGTCATTTGAACTGTTTTCTCATTTTTGCAGCTCAGAACTGGTTATGATTTTGTAAATGTAAATAGATAATCAGGCCAAAACTGACAGAATACTTGCAGCCTACATTGGCACTATGTGACTGGATGCACTTAAGAGCTGCTTTTGTCTGGCTTGGTTTGGAGGTTGAAAAAACTTTTTTGAAAAGCTTTTGCCTATGCAACCTTTTAGCACTTATTTTGTTGCTCACAATGGGAGAAAATTTGATTAAAACTATTCAAACAAAATGTGTCAAGCCTGGATTGACCCTCATGATTATGTGGGGAACAATGGAATAGCGTATTATATTATTTACTATCAGAGAAAGGACAACCACAGACAATCATGAGTCTTCTCACTGCTTTGCACAGCTTCAAAATTTCGTTGCCCATAGTGCACCTTATATCCTAATTAATAAACCATTTACATGTTGGGTCGAGTGTATAATCATAGTTCTGTGATAGATAGATAGTTATAGATAGTTATAGATAGATAATAGATAGTTCTGTCTGAGACTTTGAGCCAATGACCTGAGTCTCAAATGTCAAATGACTCTCTATGCTACAACCACTACTTTCCAGGTATTCACCATGATGAATATTTTATGTGTCAAGAATACACTGGAAAAAATATTGTCATTAAACAAACACACAGAGAGTGAAAATGCTTTTTGACAGCATAAGAGGTTTATAATTTGTATACACTATGGCTACTCAGTTACACCCGACATGCCAAACCTTTTCCATCTGGATGGTAACAGAGAAACCAAGAAACTGTGCTGGATAGGATGCCTTCAAGACTAGACTTTGTATAAAAAAAGTGTTAAGTCTTTCTGATTTCACTGTACAGTATGTTCTCTTTTCCCACCAGAGGAACAGCGTAGTTTGGCTGCTAATATTTTAAGACTTATCCATGGTAAGCTAGACACAAACACACAATACAGAAACTAGCCAGTGAATAACAATTAGAGAAAGCATGAACCGGTTTTGCATATTCTTAAATAACATGATTTTGTTGCAAGTGTGATTTATGATTTAATGCTTGCATGGTACCATGCTAACAAGATAGCGATACCAGTCTTTTCTCTTTATTTCAGATCCCTTGACCAGCCATATGGAGATGGTAACAGAAATTGTTGTCCCCACCGTGTGCACCCTCTGCATTCTGCTCAGTGCCATTTTCCTTATGTTGCTCCTTCGGAGATACAATTAACAAAGCATTCTTTAATCCTGGGAATCGCGTTACACTATGTAGTACTCAATAACAGTAATTGTTCAAAACAATTCATTAAAATCAATTCATAACGTATGCATCTACTCTATCATTCCCAAGATTATAATGAACTAAATCCTGCTGATATTCACATTAAGTGTGACTTGAAAATGCTTCGATAAAGCTAGAAAAGCTGGTGACTTTGCTTCATAACATACATAAATGCAGAAGCGTAATGAGAACCATCAATTAAATGGTTACATTTAATACAAAGACTGCAGAGAAATCTAATTCTGACCTTCTAACTGAAGTTAGTGAGGCTGCAGGACACCATAGTCCTGAAGTACGCAGTCTTCTCATTCTCCGCACTCACTGAGACCTCCAGTGGCAGATCTGAAATGAATCTCATTTAACATCATACGTTTACATGAGGCTGTAAAATTAATCAGATCAATGAAAAGAAAAAGATGCTTTACAAGTAGCAACCCCATTACATGTTTCAAATCTCGCATACAAAACAAATGATAACATTCTGAGATACTATTTAGTAACTATTTAAATCGGACCAGATCATGTCCACATTATGACTGTGCATGTGACCACACAGTACTACTTCTACACAGTTCAACTGAAAAATAAAGTAAAACAAAATAATTCAATCATTTATAGTTTTAATGGGTTGTGTAGTGCTTCACCTGAGTCAAAACTGATATGATTTACTAGGGGCTTATCGTTGAGATACCAGGAAGTCCTGACCTCTCGCGATCCCTGTCCACTGGACACCTCTACTCCCCAAGAAGATGGCTGCTCTCTGAGAAAAGAGTGCTCATTGTACTGAAATATTCTGATGCATTTGTTAAAACCTAATCTTTCTTATTTCATCCTTATTTTATTTCTATAGCACATTTAAAAGATAGCAAGTGCCAGCCAAAGTGCTGAACAATAGTTCAACTAGCAGAATATCAAAAAACATAAAACGTGCAACTAAAATCATACAGACCTAAAATGAAACACAAGGACCCATGAAGCAATAGCAATTAAACAATCATATAAAAAAAACCCCAAAACAGCCAACTGCCTACATAATCCGCTCAGGACTTACAGAACTGACAGAATAAGTAAGTTTTTCATTTGGACTTAAAAATATCTACTGTGACTGATTACTTTATAAATATTCATATACTTGGGCAGTCCATATAATCCAGTATAATCGTCCAATAAAATAAACCTTTAGTTAAAAAAAACAACATTCTTACGTCTGATATAAGTGGCTGATGAGAGCAGGTTTAATTTGCATCTGAAACACGTGGTCTTCATCGTACGGTGCTGTTTTGTAGTACTGCAAACATGACCTAGAATGTAAAAACAACACAAACGACATTTTAGAGTACATGATACTTTAGCATTACTAAAGAAGATAGTTAAACAACCAAAACAACGACTGACTGGGTGAAGAAGAAGAGGCGCTCATGAGGCAGGCTGAGAAAGCTGCTGCAGGTGCCTAGGATGTCCAGCAGGTGGTGCAGTTTCCTCAACCTGATCACCTGCTCCTGCAGATCCACCTCACTGCTTAGGTAGTAACTCTTAAAAATTACGCATCACAGTCACAGAAACAGAGCACAACGGCTGTTAATGATTCACCACCACCACCACTCATCGATGGGTCATACTTTAGAAATGCCCCGTACTTACCAGATGGTTAAGAGTTGTAAGCTCCTTTCCTGTTAGAACCACAAAACACAACTGAATTGATGTAATTGTGCTTCATAACTTAGTAACAATAATCCTCCATCGGTTGGACATAAGGAGACGATGTGCCTTCAAGGACCTCTGATGACTCATTATATAATGAATTTTGTTTT
>JAUZST010005025.1:0-15886 GCA_034779995.1 Parotocinclus haroldoi
TGTGTGTGTGTGTGTGTGTGTGTGTGTGTGTGTGTGTGTGTGTGTGTGTGTGTGTGTGTGTGTGTGTGTGCACGTGTCCTACGATGGTTTGGTGCCCCATCTAGGGTGGCTCCTGCCCTGGTGCCCAGATTTGCGGGGCGGGCACCGGCTGGCCCATGACCCCGTGTGGATTAAGCGGAAGATAATGAATGAACTGTTTCACCTTTAATCAAGTCTAATTAATGTAAATATTTAATATTGTATGTAAGGTGCTTTAGTCTCTAGCAGGCTACCAAAGTAAAAAATCAAAAATTCATAGTAGAACTGTGAACTTTATGGTCACACTGTGAAAGTCAAGCAATTTAAAGTTTTACTATGAGATTCCAGAGTACATGCTTCCTAGGCTGTTAAACACTGCTCACAAAAATTCGGACATATTTCATTAAGTGCTATTTCATATAAAATATTCCCTAATTATTTCGAGCCTTTTGGTTTATTTGTCATATCTATCAGTAGGTCATGGTATGATTTATTCTGTCACATTATATTGTATAAGGCAAACGACCCAGCCAACTAGCATAAGAATATTTGTTATCATAATATTTGCTATACATTTTGCCATTCTAATAGCTTTTTAGCTTATTCAAGGCCAGTTCTGTAAAAAGCAAACAATTGCACAATCAACACCATTAATCTAGCTAGGTAACATTAGGTGAGCTATTTCTTTTTAAAAAAAAAAAAGGTTAATTCTGTGTTATATAACTTTTATTTTGCCTTGTTAGCACAATTTGCTATAGCATACCCTATTTCTACTACAGCCAGTGATTTGTCTAGAACTGTCATCACATCGTTCCATCCTAAACAACCCACTCTTGGTAAGCTTGGAGCTCGGCCTCTCCATACTTCAGTAGCTAATTATAACCACGATTTGTTAATGTATTCATATTTATGGAGGCACAGATGCTAAATTAACTGTGGCAAGGCTACATCTCACTGTGCCGACTTCGCAATCTGTTTCCTCCAGTTAGGGCGCGAGCGAGGGAGGGGTGGCAAGGGGGGGGGGCATGAAATTGAAAGGGGACAACAAGAGAGCAAGATAACAAAGGCAGAATGAGGAAGAGGAGGTGAAGGAAGAGGGTAATATAACCTGAGGAGGAAGATCTCCAGTTCCTGAAGCAATGGATGATTGACAATTCAAAAAGTCACAGGGAAAGTTCCCCAGAGCGCTCTCTCTCTCTTTCTCTCTCTCACTTTCTCTCTCATTCTGTCTCTCTCTCTCTCCATCTCTCTCTTGCTTTCACCTTCCCTCTAAGACGAGGCAGATGGAGGGAGGTGCAGTGGCGCAGCGCGAACAGATGGCCGCGCCGAACGTGATATATGAAATTAATAACGTCTCTCAAATAGAATTCAGAAACAGGAATACATTACCTGAATTTTAATAACTGATTATTTTCTCCTCCTTCTTCATTTGCAAGTCAATGAAAGAAAATAAACAAACGAAGAAAAAAAAATATGAAATATATGAAAACTTTGGAGGTTAACATTACAGCGGGGTTCATTTCTATTTGCAATAAAACTGCCTGGTATAATTTAGTTGCACCATGCATCATGTGACATAGCGTGCCGTAAACGCCATAAAAATGCCATCAGGTTTTGTAACAGCTTACATCCAGTGATATGTGTATCATGATGTATTTCAGGGTTGGTTGCACAAAACTTCATCAGTGGATCATTAGACTGACATAACAGTGTCGATTATGAATCGATACCATGATATATTACTGGCAGTGTGGACACAAATTCTATTTACTGGGCTATGCGTTTTCGTAACACTCACTCGTAAAACATGTATAATAGATACTGTACATTTTTAGATTCTCCATAGACAACCAGTATCAGTAGAAATTATTCTACCACGGTGACATTTACATTTATGTCATTTAGCAGACGCCCTTATCCAGAGCGACTTACAATTAATACAGTCTTACAATCCAAGCAACCGTGGCCTTACTCAGGGACCCAACTGTAAGAAATTGGAAGAGGTGGGATTTGAACCTCAACCGCTAGGCCACCGCAGTCCCACAGAGGCCCTCAGTATGGCACCTTCTTAGAATTAAACTTCCAAGTAATTTCATCAACAAGAAGTTGGCTGGCTTGCACAGACTTAACCCCGACTTCCACAGGCACCATTAAATGCACTGGACTCCCAAAAATCAGCCAGGACATCAAAATCCGACCTTACAGTCGTGTTGCAAAATCCACTGAGCAGCCCGCTCGGATGAACCAACCACACTTTTTCTATATAGTCTAAGATCCATAGCAAATCGGCTTTAATGTTGAAGACGTAAAAATGATTATAATTATAATAAAGGTTTTTGCTGCTTACATACATTAAGGGCTCGAAGCCTGACCTCTGGAACTGTGGGGTAACAATGCTCACCACTAGGTTAGTGGTCAGTCATTGGTAAGTAATAAAGCACAATGCAATGGGTTGCTATGGTAAAATAATCAATATCTTGGTGGTGTGATGCAGCATGAATCATCCAAAAGACATTTTAAAGCAGCAGTCTTTGAATTTCCTTTTTAGTTCAGTTCCATTTCTAGTCTATATAACATATTCTACCTGATAGCACAGCAAAACTGAGCAGGACATTTTTAAAACGCGGCATAACCATCTCTGTTGTGACTCTTACTGCATTGATGATCTTTTCTTTATCCAGTCTCACTAATCTGTTAAAGAATCCTACATTTTAAAGGCTGTAAACAAATAGGCTGGATTATGATGCAGCTAATAACCAATCAAGTACCACTGCCAAATGTTTTCTCCTCACATTCTTGCCACGGTGTTACGCTAACCCTTCTTGACATTCATCCAAGAATTCCATGGCACTCTCGATTGCACTAAAACTGCATCTGCTCTTGAATATGAGAGTATCTTTCAGCAGATGGAAGAACAGCACTGCTGTACTCATCACGACTGATGTCAGCTGGGCATTTTTACTCGAATGTGTCAAAACAATGTTTACCTGCATAAAAAAAAATCCATCCAGCCCAGTACAGAGAGATACTGTTGTGTCCCAGTATAAAAAAGGTCCAGAGGATTCTTTGCTTATTTGAGCATTTAGACTTGACTATTTGTATTAGGCTCATATTCCCTCTCTTAGGAGTTCTGGCTTCTAGACCCATAGAACACAGAGTGCAGGAGTATTTATGTGCCGGACAGGACACCAGTTTAATAGAAGGCTAGGTAATGCCCTCACACCATCCTCCCCTCCTAGAGATGCACATGATGCCCAACCCAGCCGGAAGACACTGTCATGACTCGAACCTGGGACACTGAAGTAGTGGCTAGCATCTTTCAACATTAGATATTCATTCATTTGTATGAATATTCTCAGGACCCCATTTGGTTTTGGTTTGGTGCTGGTACACCACGTCAGCATCAGAATCAGAGTAACCAAAATATGTTTAAACCCATTATCAGAATTTACTTCATTCCAAAAAATGGTCAGTGAATTTTCACGTGGCATTATTTAAATAATGGAAAAGTCCTTAACTAGTTATATTCCAAATTTGATATTATATTATATTATATTATATTATATTATATTATATTATATTATATTATATTATATTATATTATATTATATTATTCAGTTACATATATTATATTATTCAGATATTTATGTTATATTAATTATCTATACATGTAATACCCTGGGGACAGAAATGGCACCCATTTGTTGGTATGGCTCATATATTCTGACACATTATCTCCTGTTATTAATAATTCAAGCACTGAAATTTTCCCTCTTTCTACCCTGGCCACTGTAAGCAAGATAATAGCTGTTAGCTAGCCAACCTGCTAAATTGGCCAAAAAGAGCTAATCTGCACACTGGATACTACATGGACTGTTAGAGAACCAAGAATAACACTTAAGCGTCCTTTGTACGGTCTTGCTCATTCACTCGCATTCCAGCATCCAAAGCACAGCATACGCTGGACTAGAAACAGAGATTTTAGCCTGGATAAAATATAGGCCTACTCACAAAATTTTGATGAGCAGTGTAGTTGCTAAACACCATAAACGTACAGTACATATCTTTGGACAGGCTAGGCTAGTAATTGTGAAATCCCACTCTTCTCTCACTCTGACACATATATCCAAACAGCGAACTTAATTTGCATTAGCGAGCTAGCCTATTATTGCAAAATAACGTCGATGCTTTCCGAATTGTATATTTTAAAATATTCATATTCATTCATGTCATGCTTGACTGGATAAAACCTACATGCTCTTTAAAACAAACTGAAGACAACTTCATAAACATATGAAAGCATGTTTTTTGCCCTGACCAACCTATTCTTTTCTGTACTCAAACCCTGGGGTATTGAGGATGCCTTTGAAAAATAGCATCTGCACACTTACTACACGCTTTTGATTTTGCAGGATGATGCATATTCATCTAGGTCGAAGTTTCCAATGCTAGATGATGCATGTGTATATATCAGTTTCCATAATCCCATGAGCTGCATTCTTTTTCTAGTTTCCTTTTCTCTATTCAAATCCGGGATCAGCTCTGCTTCAGCTTCATACTCCTCTAAAACACATCAGCACACTTGTTTTGTCTGCAACGCACACAAAACTGTCTGTTGAGCCATATGGGATTTTCTCTTTGCTCTTTTGTCTTTTCTGACTCAATGTGCTCTTTCTTTCTCTTACACACTTGCTCTTCATTGAGCCTCCACAAATCACTCTTAAAACTAGAAAAAATGAATGTCAGCCGAGTGGATCCACAAAAATTAATGTTGCCCCATAACAGCACAATAGAATATGCTTTGAGTTTGTATTAAAATAATCAACATCTGGATGGTTGATAACCCTAGTCCTAATGCAAAGTGAAGCAATGAGTCCGTTAAACACTAAGATGGTGATTATTTTTGATAACAGTCTGCCCTGAAAAGAATTATTTGTATTCTTATGATGTAAACTTGCCAGTAATGTATTTTTAGCCATTGGTTGTTAGTTTAGAACTATGTGGAACATCCAGTATACAAGTTGTTTCCCTACTTTCACTAACAGCAGTTAATATGAGACCATAAATGAGCGCTCTCAATCTCATTTTGGCTCAACTTCGTCTTGGTTTCAGAGAATGGGTGACTGATGAGTTTCTGATGAGTCCAAAACATCTGTCTGAAGCAATGTTAATTAAAAAACTGAACAGTTTTGAGTACAATGTTGTCATAGTATCATACAACAATGCATTCAAAAAGAATAAACCCATCATTTCCACCATAGTTTAGGATAGGTTGTTTGAGGGAAGTTTTCACATTCAGTTGACTTTGTGGTGACTTCTTATTGGAAAACACAATCATCATCATTATTTGTTTACAAAAGCACCCTTTTGATTAAGAATATAATACAACATTAATTAGTAATAATTTCAAGCTATATATTAATCTATCTTGTATTTTACAAAATATATGATAAATACATTATGTATTAATATAGCAAATCAATACATGATACATTATATTGTTTTCTTTTTTTTTTATCTGGTTTTGATCTTGGCCAATCTCGGTCACGGTTAAGTGCTTTGGGTATGTGAAATTAGCTATGTAAATATTTTTTACATACTTTGCTGTTGCTGTTGTTGTTGTTAGGATTCGATATAGGTAAGTCCACAAACAAAGGTTTTTAAAATATATCATTTTATTAAACATGTAAGTCCACGTTAGCCCTCACTTAAGTGCTGAGTGAAGAAGTTACACAATTGCTTTTTAAAAACGAGAGACTAAGCCATTCAGACATCCAGTGGACATTCAGTTTTGGTTGCCAGTGCAGAAAATAGTCTTGATGCTTGTCTTCATTTATTCTTGTGTGGTTGGACCAGTCGAGTCAGGTTTGTGAAACTTGAACGTCACAAGCTGATAAATCATGTGTACATAAATACTGCATGCCCAGATAAAACAATGCAGATTTAACTTCACATACTACTATCTTACATGTTATACTACACAGCTCACCAATGTTTTGTGAGCACAATATATCACAGTCTCCTTTTTTATGGTTGCAATACAGAAATGCAGTTGGTAGCTGGGTAGCCAGACATGAATACCACCACTACTGTGATATGTTTGTTAATGGGGCCCGTTTAATGCAATATACATGATACATGAGTGAAAATCTTTTCCATGAAATATACATGCAACAATTTAGCTTGCAGTTCCATTAATTGGATTTTTATATCTGCTACCCTGCTGGATTGATTGGGTTTATGTGATGATGTTGTGCAGCGGCTGTTTGCATGTGCAGTTATCTAGATGGATGTGACCAATTCATTGAAAACACCCCAGAGACAACGGTCACAACACAGATGCCACCCTGCTGCCGCTTTCTCACCGAGAGCCAGATGTGATAAGGTCAGACTCAGGCTTCTGCTCCGACCACAGGGGTTAATGATGACTGATGTCCGAAAGCTTAAGCAGCATCTCAGCCTGGCATATCCCCTCAGCACACTCTCACTCGCACGCAATTATGCTCAACACACTAATGGCAGCAATCATTTAGGATTGGAAGGCCAATAATTCTTGCTTGTGCTGGTCGACCATGAAGGATGGCTGCGATCGGTTAATATTTCAGCTCAATGATTCCTGGCTGCGAGTGCAAACGAGGGGAAATCAAGCAGCCCTGCGTTATTAACATACATTTGCCTTACCTGACTGCTGTGCAATTAGAGGCATTTACCGGCTGATTTTCCATACTAAAACCCTTCACTCACTGATGCCTTAATATGGTGTGTTGGATACGGAACAGCTAATTAGAATGGGTGGTTGTGTTTTAAGTAATATAGGCAAACACAGACAGATCCAGGATGACTGACATCTAATGTATAATATTTTGAATTAATTAATGCAAGAAGGTCCTGGGTCCAGTCCCAGGGCGGAGCGTCTTCTGTGTGAAGTCTGCATGTGCTCTCCGTGTCTGCCTGGGTTTACTCCGGGTACTCTTGTTTCCTCCCATAGTCCAAAATCATGTGTGCTAGGTTAATTGGTTTCTCTAAAAGTGGCCCTTAGTGTATGACTTTGTGTGTGGGCCCTATGATGGATTGGTACCCCGTCTAGGGTAGCGCCTCCCCTTGTGCCCAGGGTTGCCAGGTACAATGTAATCGACATGCAAATACATCAGAGATACTGCTGAAAACACGACTGGAACACCAGAATCAATGCTGCATCCGAAACCTAAACTGTTGTGCTCATGCTCAACCTTTAGTTATTTATGAACATTGACCATAATCATCCAAAAATACAATAATGTACTGTTTCGACCCTGTCTAGTGGAAAGCCATAACACTTAAGAGGACAGTATGATGGACCTGAGAGTTTTGTTGGACAGAAGTAAAAAATGTATTACAAACAACACAGAAGATCAGCAAGACGAAACCGAGACTCAGCAAGTGAAGGTCAACAAGCTTTCATGGGTATATATTAGAGAGAATATACACAACTAAACAACACATATAAACAACTGAGCACTACCTCCAATAGGACAGGCACATAACCTTATGAACATTGTTTACTGCTTGTTAAAAAAGTCACACACACATTACAGTTCCTAAACACATCAGCTGAGTTGATGGAACAGTTTCAGTCCAGCGTGAGCTACCCATCAAGCAAGCTCATTACTGGTAAAGTACTTCCAAAATGAAAAGCTTTTCAAATCTAAAAAAATCTAATCTAATTATCTAAAAAGGTAATTTAATTATTTTTTTAATACCTTTTTTTAGACACATATTATATTATTTTGAATATTGGTCTGTATGCAGTCTGCATTGCAAGACACGGCTGCTGTCTCAGTGCTGCTGAGCATGTGCAGGCACTGAGGCACTTTGCAAGTCAATGCGAGTTCAAATGTCACATCCATAATGCTTCACTTGTCCTTTATCTATCACAATAAAACACACGCCATGCAATACTGTTTGCAATATTCTGACTTGCACAAAAATCACCAGCTGCTCACTGTTCTACTGAAGAAGTTTCACCCCATTTCGGTTTCACGATAATGCTAGCATGTATGTAAAATATGATGTTCCCCGCCTTCTGTTTTCCCAGGTGAACCTGTTTGCACATAAATTCAAAGATCACAGTCTGGAATGGCAGAGTAAACGTCAGGCTCCATTACACATTTTAAACGACTGTCCCCCGAGGCTGCACGTGTGCCATCGGGTTTCAGGCTGAGGCTCTGGTTGCAATAGATTTGTCCAAACAGCTCGAGAAAAGCTCTGCTAATTCCCCATCAATGTCAGTGCTGAATGGGAAAAGGTCTGTGGAGAGGGAAAAGGCGATGAGCACACACAAAAGTCGTTCTTTCTTCTACCTGATTTAGGTCATTTAAGCCCAATGAATCCCTAATTAATTCTCCCTGCTGCTTCCATTGGGTAGATTGATGTGTCTCCTTGAGAGGTAGTGTGTAGGACAACAGTGATGGGTTCCTATCTCTGCCAGTCTTTAGTGTCTGTCCCTGTCGTCATGCCCAGCAGCAGTAGGGTGTCACTTCAGATTTGGAGAAGAGGAAAGCCATTATCTCTGAGCTCAGGTCAAGAAAGCACTTAATCTACAACAGGAACAGGGCTGCAGGTCCTGGTGACCTTTCTATGCTTTCAATTGTCAAATTGGATATTCTTCTGTTATTGTATATATGCATTCATAAAAATATACTACCAGTATATTCCAATGTAATATACCAGATTTGCCTATTTTAAGAGCTGAATCAAACCAAGCATATAACCATAAAAAACATACAAATTCAGAAGTATATAAAAAAAAACCTGCTTGGCAAGGGCACGAGAAGGCACTTCCAGCACTCGATCGTCTCCTACAGCATGTGCTACCATTAACTATTAAATTCCAAACTTCCTCTGAAAGCATTATCAGCAGAAGAACCGTTCCGTGACAGCTTCATGGCTTTCAGATGTAGGTAGCTATACACAAGACTCAGATAGAATGCCATTTAAAATCCAGTTTGTCTTGGCCAGCCCTTTCTCAAATCCTCAGCTAATTGTGTGTCTGAAGTGTCAGTTCAGGTTGGAGACACAGCAAGGAATCGAATTTGGGTTTCTGCGGTAGTGGGCTAGTAAATTGCTGCCATACCACCTGAGTAGCATGTGCTATTGTAATATTTTATAATAACTGAATAATACTTTTTCCTACGTTTCAACACAGAGAGAAACACTATCCTCAGGGGTATCATTCATTACCTAGTTGCAAACTTCTGGATGCTACCTCAACACTGTTCGCTGACAGCTTCATGGCTTCCAGAAGCAAGTACTGCAGCTATACACAAGTCTAAGATAAAATACCAGTTGAGATCAGGGTTCTTCTATTTATCTTCACTAAACCATTTATTAATTTATGGTCACAGTGGATCCAGCGCCTCTTATAGATCACTGAGCACATTGCAAGAGGATGTCATCTGCACCACTCATGGAGTCATTAAAACTGGGGGCAAATTAGAACAGCCAATCCACCTACTGTCATATTTTATTTAAAAAAACGGCCTGAGGAAACCCACTGGGACATGGAGAAGTGGGAGAAATGTCAGGCTCAGACTTGTAGTGGTGTAACGTGGACTAGAACCATCCTTTCCACTTTTATCATAGTAATGCCCTCTCCTCAAAGTGAGATCCATAAAATAATGGTTTGCCAAGTTTGCTGTGGAAGAACATGACTAGCCTGCAAAGATTCCTGACCTCAATACCATCCAACCCCTTTGAGATGAACTGGAATAGAGCCAGACCTTATCCCCCAAATATCAGTGCATGACCTCTCTAATGCTCCTGAGCTCACATTTAAAACTACTGGAGAGCTTTCC
This sequence comes from Parotocinclus haroldoi, assembly GCA_034779995.1. NCBI lineage: Eukaryota > Metazoa > Chordata > Actinopteri > Siluriformes > Loricariidae > Parotocinclus > Parotocinclus haroldoi. The sequence continues at coordinate 9,852 of JAUZST010005025.1, forward strand.
CAGAAGAGTAGAGGATGTTATAGCGCAAAAGAGTCAACGGCATAGTAATGGCCATGGTTTTGGAATGAGCTGTTCATGCAGGATATAATTATGGCCTTCTTTTAGTAGCTGGCAGCTGAATGTAAGGTGGGCATGCACACACACACACACACACAAACACACACACATACACACTCACAGAGTTGCTGAGCCAAATAGCCTAAGTGCACAATGATGTTACCAATAAACCAATGTCTGACCTGGAGCAACAAGGAGGCTTTCTTTGCTCTCCAGAGTGTTGATCTAATGATGTTACCAAACGTGTGGCCAGCGTCTCTTGAATACAGGTATTATGTAAATGTAACGTACTGTCTTATTTGTGTAATGTCCCTGTTATATATATATATATAAAATATACATTTTATTAATTTTTTTATCGACCTTAAATGGTATACAGGCAAATTTCAACGATGATGCCAACCTTTATTCAAATAGGCTTACATTACAGGTGAGCAGGTGAAGGTGTTAAGAGCTTGAGTAAGGATCCAACAGTGCAGCAGCCTGTTGGAGTCATGATTTAGCTATCACACCATTTACTTAAAACGTTACCTTATAAGCTTTCAACTGAACTCCTCAGCTGCCACAATTTTACATGCAAATGCACAGTAATTTGAATTACTTGGGACCAACTGAAGGCTGATAGGCCATTTCACTGTGTCAAGACATTGTTAATAGAAAATTGCTGGTATGGCTTATGAAGTATGTAAACAAATATAGTGCTCACAAAAATTAGGGAACATTCCCATAATGTTTATAAGCAGGGTATAATTACATTAATGGGAAAAGCATAACATGAGGTAGCTGATGTATCACGAGCACAGTTATATGTTACGTGCTTTATGACTGTAAAAAGTCTTTGGAACACTGAAAAGGTGACTGACTGCATTAAAATAGCTATCAGCATTAATATAATCGTGCAGTTATGCGTTACTAAAGCATTGTTTTTTAAAGCAGCAATCATAAAATCATAAAAAAACAATATTAATAACAAGGATTCAATAATATATGACTTCGCTAGTATTTTTTTAAATGAAAAGAAGATAACAGATGCACTGCAGGGACAAAATTTTACAAACTATTAGCAAGGCTGACGAAAGATAAGGTTATAAGATCATATAGAAATGTACCCAAGCTTCAATTAATTCCCATATCTCTATAATTGTATGCATTAATAGATACAGAATATGCTAGAGTGAAATATGCAAGATGTATTTTACAGAAATATTGCATTAAATAATACTTGAAATTCTGCTATGTAGATGTTTTAGTGGCGTGCTTCGACTCTGCAAATGCAAATGAAACAGACACACAATTCTCAATGCCGAAGAATACATAGGGAGAAATGCATTTCAGCTACAGTTGCTCAGGTGAAACTTTTTGCCAGAAATTTCTGACAATGACAGATGACTGGGAGGGATTTCCAAATTGTGAATAAACCTGGCACAAAGGTAGCTAGCCTCACAAATGCGTTATTCCCTTGTGAGCATTCTGGACTTGAGTTGATAAATCAATAAATCAAGGAATTTCTATTACAATGTAGACTAGTTGCAAAGTAGTTTTTTATATAATGTTATACATTTGATTGTAACGTAGTGTAGTTAGGCTTAGCCACTATATACAAACAAAATTACTTTTATTCTGAAGTGTGGACTGGGTGGAGAACTTATCACAGAAGTTGTACTGAAGAACCTGATGTATTCCTTTATTTAGGCTGAAAGTTTGGAAGAAATTGTTGATATATTGTGTAATAATTTCACAAACGTTCTTTATGACACCGTTAAAATAACTGAAATAACCTGACAGTTCTCCCTAAATAGTTCATATATTTTATATATCATTCTAATATAATCTTATATATATATATAATTCTATTATAATAATTGAATACATATTTTGTATTGTTTTTGCCCAGTTTATACATACCCCTTAGCTTGTGAAGACACAAACAAGCAAGTGTATTTGATCATACTTTAAGATTGTTAGCTTTAGTGCTGCAATTTCACACTCCGTTGGCTGTGACAAAACTTCACACAGTGAAGTAAATCCTGTGTCTAATGTGGCACATGTCCTCTGGCTATACACCCTGCTCAGGTTAGCTTTATCCATGCTATTGTCGCTCTAAATACTACCCTGATTGCTCTAAAAACCCTTAGTCTGAAGGAAATGGAGCCCATCATAGAACACATGAAGCCGTCCCATTCTGTCGCCATACGGTTATTTGTTCCTGTCCGTAATATAATATCCTCATGTTAGCAGCAATAAAGTGGGACGAAATAGGATCAACAGATTCTTAACAAGGCATTAAGGGGGTCCACAGGGACTGTTCTCACAGAAGTCCATTACTTTGGCACTGGGTCATATATCTGCGCTTGCAGATGGCTTTTCCTTTTAAGTGTCACCTGACACCATGGTTTCTAAATGCTTAAATGTGTTTGTGCTTTTTCACCTCTGAAAGCAATTCAGATCTTCTATACAAGATTATACTTAAGGCTGGATAGGCAGGGTCATATAGTAAGACTTAAAGAATAAAAATGTCCTTTCACAGGCAAAGGAAGGTAAATAATTTAGTAATTTAAGTCTGTTGTGGGTCATTTCGATTTCTAGAGGCTGCATGTATTGGTTTACTGGTGTCACTGTATCGCGTTCTGTTGCTTGTATTTATTAAATTGGGTTTAAAAAGTATTACCTTAACAACTTAAAACCACCATAAATATTTCTGTAATGTTTCCTGATACATTAAATGGTTTCTCAGAGTCAACTTGTTCTCACTTTACAAAAAGGATGTAGTTATTAATTCATGTTTCTTCACTAACCCATATATTCTGACCAAAGGTGACTGAGTTACAGGTGTCCCATAATACACTGGGCACAACAAAAACAGGGTATACCCTTAACAGGGCATCATACAACCACTCATTCTTTCACATCTAGGGTATTATAGTATAGCCAGAAAAGCAGCTGGCATGTTTTTTAAAGGAAGGAGTACGTTATGGGATTTAGGAACCAACCAGAGTTGAATACTCATTCATTCATGCATTTACATACTGGCTAAATCTAATTTAGGTTCTTAGGGGGAGCCGGGGACCACCCAGAAGCACATGGTGCAAGGTGGGATCCAGCTCGATAGAGGCCTCCAATCCATAGCATGGTGCAAACACACATGCAGACCCACTCACACACTTACACACTTTGGAGACACCAGTTAACCAGTGATTACAGTCAAAGACACTGTAATTAGATGTCATGGAGAGGATCCACATCTGCACCACATAGACTTGCAACTGGAGTCCGAGAAGACTGTTATTTTCTCTCTCTTCTTCTCTCTTTCTTCTCCTATAACTGTTATGCTGATGACACTCAAGTCCTCCTTTCCTTCACTCCAACGGATGCACAGGGCTTCACACGTATCTCAGCATGTCTGGAGAGGATCTCATCATGTGAAGTTATGTGTAGTAAAACTGAGCTGCTTTACATTCCTGGAGATGGAGGAGTCTACCTGGCTGATGACAAGATCTTGACAAGGGGGGCCTCCAATCAAGATCAAAGGATGACAAGCATTGAGAGTCGTTATTGATACCAAGGTGGTGGAATTTGCTGCTTTCAAATGACGACTAAAGACTCACCTCTTCACTCAGCACTTAAGTGACGACTAAAGCTACACTACATCAAATCATAACAGGATCTGGATTGTGTTCTTGGGTTCTTACTTATTTGTAGTAACAAAGTAATGTCTACTAGAGCACAAAGCACTACTTTGTGTAGTCGCTCTGGCTAAGGGTGTCTGCTAAGTGTTGTAAAGTCCAATGTAAATGTGGAAGGAAACTAGAGTACCTAGAGAACACACACAGAGACATGGGAGAACATACAAACAGTTGGATTTTTGCATGGGATTGAACAGGACTGAATCACAATAGCCATATGAATATTAATGTAGCTCTGGACTCCACTTGTGTGGTGTTTGCATGCTCTCTCAGTGTCTGCGCAGGCTTTCCAGGTACTCTGGCTTCCTCCGGTTAAGTGGTGTCTCTAAAATGTGAGTGAGTGGGTTTGTCTGTCCTTGGATGGATTGGCTTCATGTGTTGGATTGGTTCCTGCCTTGTGCCCTGTGCTATCAGTAAGACCCTGGCCAGCCTTATTTAAATTCACTTTAAATGCCAACTGGAAGACCTAGCTCAAACTTGACCCTGCCACCTGCCATCTGCAGCACAACAGGTCCGTTTTTAATGTTGTGGCCTTTCATGTGACTTTAGAGCTTGTGAAGCTTGAATGCAGAAACCCATGAAAGCTACATCTCAATACCTTTTCTTGTCTTCTTTTGGATGTGTTGAAGTGCAGGATCAATACCGATGTGAATATCAGAGAAGAACATTGATTTACCATTAAAGCACAGCTTATTACCACATTATAGGACACCTCTAAAGCCCATTAGAAATCCATCAGACACGTTTAGGATCTTTTACAGATTACCCGATAAGCCATTGGGAGGATGTACATTGTGATATAAACCCATATGGTAAAAACAAAATACCATTACTAACCATTACAAAACCATTAGCAACCAACAGGAGCCTGTAATGGTGTCCATTATTTTGCAGCAGGGCTGTTTCATATGGCTAAATTTTCTGCAGTTTCATGTGTATTCCTGTATACCTTTTTTCATTTGCTGGTTCATGATCGTAGATCATAACTCAAATTATAGACTCAAAAATTCCAGCTTGGATTGGTCGCTCCATAATTCTCTTTTTTATGTCTTTATTGGAATCTTTGTGAGCTTCAGCCTACCTGAGCCTTCTTACTTTGTGTTTATTGGCCACTTGGCATCCTTTCAGGAAAGCCATTTCTGATCAAGCTTCTTTGGAATGAAGGCTTCAACTTGGCATCCTGAAGAAGCTTCTAGATGCTGCTACTACAAAAGTGCAAGGTGAGGTCACACTAAATACTCGTCAATGTAACCATTTTTTTGTTTTTCAAATACTGCATACATATTTACTGTATTTTAAGGTTGTATTCTAGCAAGGAGACGAATAAATAATTATATATAGTCATTACATAATTGCTAAAATAGGTAGTGTGTCTAATCTAATGTTGGCATAAGACATTTGCACAGTACTATAGGTCCTTACTGTATCCTCTCTGCTGGACTGTAATAACCTCGTGTTTAAGGTACTGGACTATGGGCCAGAAGGTCCAGGGTTTAAATCCCACCTCTGCCACAGTTGGGTCCCTGAGCAAGACCCCTAACCCACCATTGCTTAGATTGTAAGACTGTATTAATTGTAAGTCGCTCGGGATAAGAGCGTCTGCTAAATACTCAGACCAACCCCTTTAGCACCAACAAAGCACCTATCACTTTTTCCTATTATGAATTGTGGTGTGATTGCTCCATTAGTGAGGTTTGATTTAAACAATTGTGACGGTTGCCATCCGAACCATGGTACACACCAATCCAGAATTGGTCCACTTCCAAACAAACTCTGGAGAAGTTCAACGGATGTATTTATTTGTTACGTCTTACATTTAACACTAGAGTTTGGAACACTGTTATAAGTAAAACCATGGGACCAGCCTGCAGCAGTTCTGTGGCATTGACACTCTAAAAAGCACTGTTGGCACTCAGGCATGCGTCAGCGCATGTAGATGATGCTAACGATATCTTGGCATGAATCTTTTCAGAGGTGTCTCATGTGGGAGGCGGCTCTCAGTCTTCCTACAGAGTCACATCTCTTAGCACTGGCTTTCACACCGACTCAGGCAGTAGTAACTGTTACCATTAGCAAGAAATCCGGAAAATGTTGCGTGATCTTTGTTAATCTTATCAGTCACTGCCATAAATGTCAGGATCATGATATTATTTATGTTTCAGCAAAGTTTATGACATAATTCTGTTAGGGTTCGCGCTGCGAGCCCTTTTTACTCATTCTGTTAGGATAGGGTCCCCGGGAGATCTCGCGAGACCATTCCTAGTCTCGCTAAATCCCCAGGATCCCTATCTGGTG
>JAUZST010005026.1:0-15884 GCA_034779995.1 Parotocinclus haroldoi
CACACACACACACACACACACACACACACACACACACACACACACACACACACACACACACACACACACTTTACATAACATGCATGTCTTTGGACTGTGGGAGGAAACCGGAGTACCTGGAGTAAGCCCATGCAGACATTGTGAGGACATGCAGACTCCACACAGAAAGGACCCAGGCCGCTCTATCCTGGGATTCAACCCAGGGTGAGGCAGCAGTGCTACCCACCGTGCTGCCCTCAACCTAAACATGTCTGGGACCAATGATGAGTATAGTGAAAAGAAACTACATAACAGCAGGAGTCGTCACTCGGTCAGTATAAAATGGTCTGTTATCTACTGAACCTTTAATCATTTATCCACATCCCAACTTGTGTCTATCAAATGTGTACGGAACTTTTATTGGCCATTTTCATACAGCCCCAAAATATGAAGTTACCTCACTTTTGTTGACAGGATTAATTTGTACAGTTCACTAACGATTCTGGACGAACGAATCTCAGACAAACGCATTTAAATCATTTGGGAGTTTTATTATTTTGGATTTAATCCAAGTTAGTAAAACGACCACGTTTCTCTCCAGGTATGTACATGGCAGCCTATAAAAATAGACGAGAGATATGGAAATTACGAAGGATGCCAAAAGGAGCGAAACCCACTGCGGTATTTACAAAGACTGGACAAGATCACGACAAAATAAGCCTCAAAACACTGATAAAGGACAGAAAAAACAACGAGCTTCCAATATGTTTACCTTTTAAAAATAAATGGCTTCAATACAATTTACAGTTAGCACAAATCTTCATAAATTACCGAGTTTTAACTTAAGCTATCATACATTTTACATCTGTTGAAGACTTTCGAGTCAGGAAAACATTCTGCCATTTTTTTTCCCCAGATATTATTCAAGTCATTCCCTACAAAATAATTTGTCGATTCTTCTTCTTGCAGGTCAAAATATATATTAGTATTTCAAGCCTAATTTGCTGTAAATAACTGTATAAACAAGTTTGGCATTTCGATTGGTTACACAAAAATGAGTCATTATAAAAGCAGTCAGTCAGACGTTGTTTAAGGGTGCAGGGTTGAACATTTCCGCTTTATAGCAAAGCCAATTTCCTGAAGCTGCAGCATCGGATTTAGCCTCCGTTTCACGCCGTTGGCCTCCGGTCACTATGTGCAAAAAGGGGAGGGATGCATGGAATTGCAATTCTATTTTCAGTTACTTTAACAGCAGCACCTGTTTCTGTACGCAGGCGGCTCAGTTTAGGCTCAGACTAAGAGAATGTGTTAGACATATGGATGTCGAGCTTTTAATGCAGCTGAACTGACATGTTCCAGGAACTGAGGATTAAGTTACGCAGCCCTTTGGCTCAGTGATTGACGCTCAGGGCTGTTTTTCTATTTTACACTACACTTAAAATGTCATGCATCACAGATATTGGTTATTCTCTTGCTCCCATCAGCTGAAAAAGCTCATTTTCCTATTTCTTTTTCAATGTCCTTGCATATTTTCCAGACGTTACATTTGTGGTTCACTTCACAGTGCTGGTGAAATGGTTCGAACAGTGAAAAAGACCTCACCACGAAACCAGACACTCCTTCTTCAAGGTTGAAATGATTGACCCAGCAAGAACCACAAATCTCCCGCACCCTACACACTGTGCTACCTCCCGCTGTGGCCGCCGGCTGCTTTGCCTCTCTTGGAGGGAGCATGGAGGACATGCGAGGCGACGTGAGCTAGGATCTGAGAGCTGGATCCCACGGTGGCACCTTTAGCCTGAGAGGAAGACGTTCCTACAGGGGAGAACGCTGGTTTGGCCAAGGTTCGGTTCAGTGCAGGCTGCAGCGCACCAGAAGCAGTAAGACCTGAGAGGATGAGGTTAATGAAGGTTAATAAAGGGCAGGTGTCAAAGTAAATATATCAAGATCATTAAGGTATTTTCATGATACATTATATAGTACATCATAATAATGTGATCACAGACAAAATGCATCAGTAGAAATTCTTCAGTAGAGAAATCTTAAAAAAACTACTATTCAAACCGTATCCCATACTTAGTAACAATGGTGTATATTACGTCATGCACTATTTTGCATATTCCTAGTAACAAACATTCGAGTCTTGTTGCTTCTTTCTTACTCTATTTACAGCATTTAAAGGATAAACAAACTATGTACACATTTAAAAAGAACAATATATGCATACACATATACACATACATACATATATATTTAAGTGGTGTATTTATTACTGGATTTAAATCATTCCCGAAAATCACAAAATAAAGTGGTGTCTGTGTGCCCCAGGGGTTTGTGCTCCATTTACAGGGGCAGATGAGCTATGGAGTGAGCTATGGAGTTTATGCTCTTTTTGTTTCTGTGGGAAGTAGCTATGGTTTGTAAGAAAAAAAAAGTTGTTCGATTTACCGCTACTCAGCTTTTGGAATATACCTCGCTAGAGGGGTCTGAAAAGTCGCTTAATCCAACGACAGATTCAATAATTTGGCGTCCATGATTGGGGGAGGCAACCGCCATGAACCTGCGAGTGAAAAAGTTACTGTACCTTCGTCCCGGCACAGAACACAACGGTAATTTTTTAACAATAACATTTACAACAATTATGATAATAACGATAAGGTCTAACGGCCAGGAGAAAACATTACTCACATTGCCCATAACCAGCACACCCCAACCCCCACCCTGACTACATCTATGGCTAGTGAAGTGATTTTAATTCGAAATGTGCTGTCCTTTATCCCATTAAACAGACCCAATTATGATCTTTATAATAAAACATGCAGTTGCTTAGTGTTCTTTAAGCACTGACGATATTCTCGATATGCTCAGAAAAGCACATATCGTGTCTCACGATAACAAAAATGATCACGATACGATAAAATATCATCATAATCCCCACCCCTAATTAACAGTTAGGAATGAAGGCTTTTATCTGAACAAAGATCTGCTCAGTGTTATTAGGCTGGTGTTTACATGCACCAAATAATCAGAGAACTTCAGAAAATCCTAATTTGTCAGTAATCTGATAAATGAGTATATACACTTGAGTAATCAGAGAACAGGAAAGTATTGGGTTTACATGACTCGAGCAATATTCGTACTTCTACTTTGCATCCTGGAAATAATCTTACAGAAGGATGTGACAAACTTTCTTAATAAAATCATGATATTGTTCATTTCGATTCAGAGGCTTAAAAAGTGTCCTTTAGTTATGTTGCTGCATTTAATTTTGTTCTGCAATGAATTCCAGGGTTGTCAGATCATGCAAGGAAAAAAACAGCAGTTCTTAGACAGGCCTAAAAGATCCCAAGTCTTTTAGTGGACCTGGCAACCATGTTGGTCACGCTTGCTGAGAAAACTGACCGAAACCTTAACCGACCACTTGAGTAATCTGGTAACTGCAGAAGTCCAATAAATAAGGGCATGTACACACATTCATTATTTAGCTACAGTGATACACAGGCGTCTAAAATCCCCACCTTTGGACATACTGTAGCCGTAAGCGGCATACGCTGCAGCCGAGGCAGCCGCTGCTCCTGCCATTGCTCCAGCCATTGCTGCTGCGCTGCCTGCCGTTGACTTCCTCCCTCGACCCTTCCTGCCCGCGCACTTCCCGCCTGTTCCTGAGCCTTTGGGTCGACCTCTACTCCGACCTGCTCTTCCTCTGCCCGGACTGGACACGTCTACTGAAGACACACCTTTACAAAGCACATACACACACAACTCATGATCACAAGTATAATAGAGATGTACAATGCATTCAGAAAATCTTCATTTGTAGAAGTGTTTACAAATTTATTAAAATATGGAAAGCAAATATTTTGCATAGACATAGACCTTTTGCTATAACACCTGGATTTCAGCTTTTTTTTTGTTCATCCTTGAGATGTTTCTATACCTTAATTAGTCCACCTCTGGTAAATCCAGTTGATTATATATAATTTGGAAATACACACACCTGTCTATATAAGGTGTCACAGATAACAAAGAATATCAGAGCCTTGAACCCTGCCTACAGGATGCGGGTGGTCCAGCAGTGTCACTGAGGTGTTTTAAAACTCTATCAGCACTGCTATGTCCGATGCACTCGTACCAGTACAACCCATGAACAAAAAAGTACCTGATCCATGCTGGTCCTGTGGGAGGGTTCTGAACATTAGAAAACAAAGTATGTAGAGAAACAGATGGAATACATGCTCTAATACAAAGTGCTTCTTTACAAGACAACCAATTAAAGTCGGTTTGAAATACGTAGCATCTACGAAAACTTTTTCGACATGCAATCCGCAAAACGTTATAAAGCATGAACATGGTTTCACCAAGACTGAAACAATGTGTTCTTAACTCCTATCCCACAAACATGATGAGTAGAGGTTGCCTCTTTATTGCTTTAAACTAAATAAAGCTGTGGTAAATCTTGTGTTCTTCCCCTTTTAGCTATGCTGCTATAGTTACTGCTGCACCTGGCATCATTGATTGTTAATAGACTCTGTGCTCAATACCAATAAGAAACTATACTTTCTCTTTTATTTCCGAGCTAATGTTCCAGCATCACACACTTAGATGTTCCTCCACCTCAGCATCACTCTACTGGTCTTAATCAACAGAATCTAGTCCCACCATGCCCGGGTCCCGCCAGGGCAGTAACTCCCTCCATCCACTCATTACCTTAAATATATTTCATTATTTAATTACAATTTTATTAACAATTTCATTTGTATTAATCATTTAAATTGTATTATTTACCTAATTTTCCTATTAATACAACTTGGTCCTCTCATGGTTTCTTCCTTCTATATTCAGGAAGTTTTTTCCTTTCCACTGTTGCTCAATTTGGGACTGGCCTTTTAAGATAATATAATATTGTAAAGCTGCTTTGAGACAATGAACTATTGCAAAAAAGTGCTATAGAAAAAACTGACTTTGACTTTAAAGTGCACAAGTCTGTGAGATCACTCAAATGCTACTCAAACAGCATCCCCTAAACTTTGTTCTCCCATCAAGCAGGATGGCTAAAAACAGTCTCTGTTCTCGAGCCTCCCACAAGGTCTCCATGCAACACTTCTGCTCAAGTTTCCCCAACTAGCTTCAATACCACAATATCTCTTTAACCTATACGGCTGAAGTGTGGTTTAATAACGAGCATCAATCAGGAGGAAAATGAATAACCAGATGCCAAAGGTCACTCAGCATGAAGCCATTCTTTTTACGTGGGATTTAAATTCAGCTGTGCACTCTTTCTTTTTTTTCATCGTAACAAGCATGTGGTTGCCGCACAGATTGGGGTGAACGGCAAACAGAACAGCTCAGTTTTTGGTAATTCTTTGTATCTGAACAACTGAGCCAAAAACAGACGGACTCAGCAAGATAGCAGGGAAAGCGTTTGGCTCACTCCACGATTTCTTCCGAGAGAATAAAAAAAGAGTAATGGACTTAATAACGGTGCATTACATTCATGACATATACAGCATATGAGCTATAGACGCGGTATAACTGCATTTTTATTCTCATGTAACACTGGTGAGAATGCAAGTCACCATTCTGAAAGCAAGTAAAACATTAAAGAATGGCTTTATCATTTTAGATAACCCTACAACTATGTAACTTTGCATACTTGAGGAGATTTACGGCTTTCATTAAATTTGATATACCATACCATTTTAGCAACGATATGATGTCCTTATATATAATCGTTTATCAGTCTTTTTATTAGAATATAAATAGAAAATAGAGTAAAGGTGTATGCAGTATTACAAACTGACAAAAAAGCCTAAAAATGCTTCTATAGGACACAGTGTGATCCACCGTTAGTAAAGAACAATACCAGTAACTAACAGCTTCATTGAGTTTGATCAGGAATGGTCTTTTTTATGTTAGGAGAAGAAAAGGCTAAGACTTTTGCACATTATTGGAGGTATAATTAGTTTACTTATTTTTATACGGATACCTCACAATACATCCAAGTATTTGCGCTGGGGAGGGTTGAGGCCCTCTCCTCTTTTCACTCACCGTTCATGTTGTCTGAGACAGAGCCGGTTCCGGAGGCGGGTGAGTTCGTGGGCAGGGGCTCATCTACAATCACCAGCATGTCACTGCTGCTCTCGTCAGCTGGCAGAGATCCAGGTTGAAGTTCGCTGCTCAGAGAGATCTGCAGACAAAAGATCTCAAAATCAGATGGAGAGACCAAACAGAAAGACGTGTGAACTCGGACAGTGGGAAGTGTGAGAGGTAGAAAATAAACACTGATGTAATGTTTAGAATCCTACATTCTATTTTCAGTCATAACGTCTTTAAAATACTGAAATGTGCTCTGACGTGACTGTGTGCTTAGTGATTTGATATGTGAATGCTCATTGTTCCTCACCTCACTGAAGGGACTGGGCATGGCTGACTCCATGTCCACACTGATGAACGAGTCCTCACCATCTGCTGACAGGTTGGAGTTATCTGCTGAGGGAACGTAGGGGATCACTAGATTCACCTCTTTTCTCTTCTTTGTTTCTGGGTCATCATCCTTCTTCCTCTGTGAAAAGACAGAGATTTTATATATGTACCATTGGATATCATTTCTTTGGAACTCTACGTTGTTCATATAAATATTTAGTAAAAAAAAAAAGAACTATAATGACAACGAAGCCGAGATTAAATGGAACCCGGTGATTAGCTAATGGCTAATAAACTATAGACACAATAATCTGGTCACCTGTATTTGTTTGTTTGTTTGGTTTGTTTAACGTTACTATCGGCATTAGCCGCCATTTCAGCAACACACAAGGTTAGATCAGAACTAGTTATATACACGTCAATATAACATGTAAATGGCAATGACTTGTCTTTGGACTGTGGAAAAAAAACACACAGACACAGGGAGGACATGCACAGTCCACACAGAAAGGACCCAGGCCGCTCCACCGTGGGATTGAACCTGGGACCCACCGAACCACCTCGCTATCCCAGTCACACGTAAGGAAGACTTAAGTGATTGAAGTATTGCTCAGGTAAATAATAGATAGAGCCGGAACGATAATAAACTAAGAAGAACAAACTGCTAAGAGCTAGAAACGGCATCTGTATCCTTTCTAACTTATACGGCACATTTAGCTTTATGAGTGCATTTTATTATGTGCTGTCTGCATGGGGGTGGGATGTTCTTCTCTTTTTTTTATATATTGATTGTGATACGCATGGCAAGTGTTGTAATACTAATAAAAATGACTGTTCACAAAAAAAGAAATACTGAAAAGGATCTTAAAACACATCAGTGACTTGGAGGGTTCGCCAAAAGCATCCTCCTGCTGTCCCATAATAGTAGGCTGCATAACTAGAACTACAGCGGTTGTTGAAAGTTTCTGAATTCTTGTTTTATGTTTCAGCATAAACATGACCCAAAACATCAGATTTTCACACAAACCCTAAAAGTACTAAAAGTAGCGGAAAATGATTACAGTATTGGCAAAGGTATGTGAACCTCTAGGATTAGCAGTTCATTTGTAGGTGACTTTAGCGTCAGGTGTTTTCAAAGAATGAGATACCAATCAGGAGTGAGTGGGCAGCCTGTTATATTTCAAGAAAAATCAGCCAATGGCATTTTAATATGGGTGCTCAAATGCTTGCATAAAACTGTTAGAATTTGTAAGGGATGACTTACCTTCTCTGCATATTTATCTCTCTTCCTCTTGCGGTCCTTCACCCTGCTGCTCTCCTCCTGCTGCCTTTTCTCTTCCTGCCTTAAACGCACTGCAGACAGAGATCAGAAGGTCAGCGAGAGGCAGAAGGACCGAGCCAATCATCTGATCAAAGTAATCATCTGATCAGGTGACACATTCTTAAGTGCACAGACATGTAAATGGATTCCACTGGAAACATTCCTAAGAAATTTTGATCCATACTGACATCAAAGCATCATGCCGTTGATGCAGATTTGTCGGCTGTACATCCATGATGCGACTATCCCACTTCACCTCATCCCAAAAGTGCCCTATTGGATTGGATTTTGGTGACTGTACAGGTCTTCTGAGTAGAGTGAACTCATTATCATGTTCCATCAACCAGTTTGAGATGATCTGAGCTTCGGGACATGGTGCAATTTCCTGCTGGAAGTAGCCATCAGAAGATGGTACACTGTGCTCATAAAGGGATGCACATGGTCAGCAACAATACTCAGACAGGATGTGGGGTTTAAATTACTTTAGTTGGTATTAAAGGGCAAAAGTGTGCCTAGAAAATATTTGCAACGTTACACCAATGGCAGTCTGACCTGTTGATACAGAGCAGGATGGATCCATGTTTTCATGTTGTTCACGCCAAATTCTGATCCCGTGGCATAAATTGAGACTCATAAGACCAAGCAAACTGTTTTCTCATATTCTATTGTACAGTCTTGATGGGCATGTTTGAATTTTAGCCTCAGTTGCCTTCTGCTCTTCTGCTGCTGTAGCCAATCTGCTTTAAGGTTCGACATTCTGTGTGTTCAGAGACACTTTTCTGCATACCTTGGTTGTGTACGTGGTTATTTGAGTTACTTCAATCTTTCTATCAGACCATAGCAGTCTGGCCATTGGCCTCTGGCTACACTCACTGAATATTTTCTTTTCTTTGTACCATTCTCTGTAAACACTAGCAATGGTGCTGGTTGATAAAATTCTGTAGATCAGCAGGATCTAGCACCAACAACCATGCCACGTTCAAAGTCAACTTTGCCATTCTGATGCTGGGTTTGAACTTCAGCTCATCTTGATATTAAATGCATTGGGTTTCTGTCATGTGACGAAATGAACTCACATTTTTTCTCCAACTCCTCATCATCCAGCAGCAGACTGACCACCTCTTTGGGCTTGAGGGTGTCTGGTTTAAAATTTCCTCCTGAGATCACCATTCTTTGTATCTGAGAGACAGTATTCATGACGGGATTACAGATGTAATATTAGAGACGTAATACTCATAAAATATCCATCATAACAACATGCTGCAAACTACAATTTGTGATTTTTTTTGTGAGCAGTGTATTAATAATGAATAACATATTAATATTACGTTTAATCAACAAACAATATTACACAATCAATCTAATCTTGTTTGGTTTTATTATAGCACTTTATTTAACCACTGCTTTATTACAATCATTAAAGGTTATTGTTGGTATCAAATATTTCACATGGTTTCTCTGCTTAGGGACTTTGCGCTGTACTTACAAGAGTGGAAGATGAATGAGGAGGAGTTTAATGCAAATGGCAACGGATGACTTTAGGCAATGTACTGGGTTGGGTGGGTCAAATTAAGTCAGCTGAGGTGCATTTCTATAGTGCTTTTTACAGTATTGTACACACACCTCACTCTTCTCCTTGGCCCTCTGTAAGATGCGCTCCTCTATGGTGCCCTTGCAGATGAGACGATACACTGTAACCTGTTTGGTCTGGCCCAGTCTGTGAGCTCGATCCATAGCCTGCTGATCGACTGTAGGGTTCCAGTCACTGTCATAGAAAATCACCTGCACGGTAATGAAATAAATCAGCTTACACACAACCCAACGACAGACATAACTACACAATAATCTTCCACATAGCCATCAATACAAGCGCGCGCACACACGCGCACACACACGCGCACACACACAGACACACACACACACGCATGTGCACAGACAAACGCACACACAAGTAGACATACACAATGGACACACAAAAATGTTTGTCTTCCTGTGTCTATATGTGGTCTTAATATGTGGTCTTAATATACTTGTGACTTTCCACTGACATTATGATTACAGCAGCTAATTAATGATACACTTGTGTACCTCTACCCTTAGTAACCTAACAGAGATTTGAAAAAAAAACAGACACGCACACACGTTTTACACAGGAGGTTCTGTTTCTAAAGTTACTAGAGTTTCTGTTAAAACTGTACTCTCCTTGTTCCGTTTTCTCACATCAGGAACTGGGGACAATAGTTCTTAAAACACCATGTATAGGGCCTTTTTACCTCCAACTGTTATCCTGCTGAAAGAGGCCACTGCCGCTAGGACACAGTGCTGGCCTGAAAGCTTGTGCCTCGTCTGCTGTAATGTTTAGGTAGGTGGTACGTGTCAAAGTAACATTCACATGAATGCCAGGACCAAAGGTTTGGCAGCAGAACATTACCCAGATCATCATCCTGATTGAGTCCCGGTGGTTCCAGATTGTACAGGGATGACTGGGTGTTCAGAAGACGCTGTCCTGGACCCCTGCTGATCATACAGTGAAGTGGAGCCCCATCCTGAGCACAGTTATACCTGCACCCTGTGCTCTTTAGGATTAGTTCTAGTCCCCCTCCCCCAGGAACATTGTATAACTTTGTTCTAGCCCCTCGATCATGCAGAGCCCACTTAGGAAAAAAATGAACTAAAAATAGAGGAACTGTGCAGTGCTGCTCTAGAATCTCACCGTGTCCGCAGCAGTCAGGTTGATCCCGAGCCCCCCGGCTCTTGTGCTGAGGAGGAAAACAAAAATATCCGTCCTGCAAGCAGAGGAGACAGAGTGAGAGAGCAGGCAAAGCAAACCAAGAGCAGGCAAAGCAAATATCTGCCAGGATTTATAGCATGAGACATTTCAATATACCACACACCCTCATGCTAAATAGAAAGCAGGCCCCACTCAGGCCACCACAGCAGAGATAATGCAAACCAGAGCCCTGGAGGGGGCAGAGAGAGGCAGTATGGAGGAGGGGTGGAGGACAGGGAGGAAAAGAAGCCAAAACTGAGGTCCACTAGGACTGAATGCACCATCAGTTATGATAGGGTTTTGCTCAAATCTTGTAACTAGTAAAGCCAGAGAGATTCAAAGTCACACAGTGCAAAGGGTTGCCAGGGATCCCTGACCTTTACCTAACAAATCCATCCTGGGGTTCGAACCCAAACCCTCAGGAACTATCACTTTCAGCAGCTGGCTTTTATCTCTGAGTGGTATACTGATTGGACTCCTACCACAAGTCTATGAGCAGCCACACTCAAATGTTCACCACTGTCCAAGCTGGTCAGAAACCTATGCTTTCTACCCCCTTGACCACACTCCTAAACACTCACCTGCTCTGGAAGTCCGCCACCATGTCCCTCCTCTCTGAGATCTTCGACGAGCCGTCCAGGCGCATATACGTGTGCTTGCGGAACACCATGTATTCCTGAAGAACAGTGAGAAAAGGAGCATTAAACAAAAAAAGTACATCAACTATTACAAATATGCTATGACTAAGGGATTCGGAGGAGCAAAAGGTTCTCAGAAGAGATCCTGAGTGGTGTAACAGTCTGGAGAGATTGAGCCCTGTTGAGTAAGTCTGCTCCCTGGGTGGAAGGGCATTCCTGTTTTCCCTACTGATCAAAGTAACATTAGCCAGTCTCAGGTTGGTGAGTTCAAACTTAGAGAAAGGTACAGCCAGCACCCCACCCCCAGGCGCAACCAGCCGTATGAGAAGCACTTAAGAGTTGGGGGCTTCATATGTCTTGGTGGAAGCATGTGTTGACCCTCAGTGTGGTAGCTTGGCAATAAGTGACAGTTACCAGGCAAACTGGGTTATAAAAAAAATAAGGGTGAAAACAGTTAAGAGGCTTCAGCTCATTAGTGTCAGAAGCCCCATGCTTAGTAGACAATTTAAACAAATCCAAAGTACCCTCTACCACTAATCAGAGTTGACCTGCCCACCTACCACACCACTCAGAGTGATGTCTCGAGCCAATCAAGCACCTCTGGCCTCGATCCCGAGAGCTACGAGAAGTATTTTGTTGACGTTAATGTCCTTTGATCGATTCTCAAGTTCTGGCCAAGTTGACATTAACGATAAAGCCCAACGCCCCAATGAATTAGGTGACGAAAGGTCTAAATGGGCTCCAACACACCATGCATAACATGACACAACTCCTTGGCATTCCACGTGAAACCAATCTGGAGCGAGCGCGAGAGGGAATTTGAGCTAACGAGCACAGCAAAATACGAGAACCCTCCACGGACAGTAACGCAACTCAAACCTGCGGGCGCCTTAGATCAGGTCCAAAAGACAGGAAAACAGTCAGCCGTGCCATCCTTTATGTGTCCAATATAAAGATATGCTACGTGGTCGTAAATTGCGTTGATTTCCCACTAATCAGTGGATTAGACTACGTCAGCCACAATCATCGCACAAATTAAGCATACAACTTTGCGGTCTCTAAACGCTGGCTGCATGGAAGAGATCCAAGTGTGTTTCTCTATTGCAGCTGTCTTGTACAAAAAAGCTGAATGGACAAAATATGAGCCACCTTGCGTGTTTATGGTAGAAGTAACCTCAGGCTCCTGCACATGACGTTGCACGATGATGATCGGGCTAATAATATTTATTGGTCGAAAAGAGGTGGTACAGTGGACTGAATGACTTTGATGTGTGGTGAATGTAACGCAAAGCAGATATAAATTATTGGGCAAAAGGAGTGATTATATTTTTGCATGCCAAAAGCTGTAGTGTAAAGGAAGCAGTTTTTGCAGGGCTGTCTACCAGCAGTAGCAAAAAGCACAGTCTACATATATATTTATATATTCTACCACCTACGTCAAAAACTCGCTATTCACTATTGCTTCTGGTGTTGGCATGGCGACAACCAGTGGCATCACAAGGTCTTCGGGCTTGAGCACCAAATGCTTTGAGAATAGCCTCATTTATCTTTTTTAAGATTAGATCTAATTCTATATTCTTTTTAACATTAGGAGCCAAATCAGTGTAGATCTCTGTCATACCTGCGTGTGTACGTGCTTCAGATCAGAATGCTCATAAGTAATGATTCTGGCTCTTTTTCGTGAGTCGACTCTTCAATGCAAGTATCCTAATTTCTGCGAAATCATAGTTATACTACCATTTATTTACCATATACTAACATTTTATTTATACTGAATGTTGCTTTTTGCAACAAATACTAAACAGACACATGATGCATGTGGTATAAAAAATGCTATATGGTAAAAATCAATAATGAGCATTAAAAAATCCCTGGATGTAAAAAAACATTTGTCTGGGCTAAGCCCATAATCTCCTCCCCTTGGCCACAACCAAGCTGAATGATCACATTTAAAAAGAAATGATTTGGAAAGACAGATAAACATTTGCCAATAAAGATATATAGTATATGTGCTTATTCTAACTTAGATTCTAACAGATAAACCAATTGTAAAAGGGCCTTATCACTACTCATGCAACAAAAAAATTGTGAACTAAAAATAAAGAATTAGAAAAATGGTTGGGCCAGTGTTTGATCTATTTTCTGAAAAGCAAAGAACAAACCTGTTTGTTCAAACAAAAATGATGTTTGGCTAAATTGAATACTGTTTACTCATGTAACCAGTTGACATAGAAGTGTTTTTAAATGCTGCATCTAGGTATTATTTTGTAGTTGTTGAAGAGAAAAGCCTAAGGAAAAGCTTCAGAGACTCGTGCGTTATAAAAAAAAGAGAGAATAGTCAAAAACGGAAATGAACCATTTACAGATGTGATGACTTGTCTGGAGGAAACAACTGCATATGGAAGGTACGTAGTAATGCTCTACTTGGGACTGCAATTAGTAAGACAGTCTACAGTCTATTAAAGAAAACGTTCTCTTTGAATATACACTGCTGACAAAAATTAGGTGATATTTCAAAATTCATATGAAGAGGATCCACAAGAACTGCTGGATAATCTGATACTGACCATGCCCCATCACTGTCAGTGTGTTTCGGCACTCTTGGGTGATCATACACCCTACATACACCCTACTGACCAGTCAACGTGAGGCACTCTGGTCCAGGTTTAACATGTTTCTGGTTCATCCCTATGAATATATCACTTACATCTCAATTACCATAACTGAGTTTACATCTCATTTGTGTAATCAAACAACTTTCTTTGACTTTTCATTTGATTTTCTGATTACCTTGTTTAATTAAATTAAATCAAATGCTTCTTTTATAATTGCTTCATATTAATTTTGAAATATCCCCCCATTTTTGCGAGCAGAGAAAGTTTCTTCACAGTGTTACTTTTATTATTTTTTTCGTTCGGTGTGTAAACATCATTATTGTCAAGTAAAAACAACAAGACGCAAAAACGTTTTTTTTTTTTTTAAAGGTTCTTGATTGGCCTGCACCTTCACCAATGACCACTGGGATGAATTGGAATGTACACTGTAATCCAGACATCATCAGTGCCTGATCTCTGTACGGCTCTTTAGGTGTTTCAGAATTTCATAGAAAGTCTTCCCAGAAGAGTAAAGGTTCTTACTGCTGCAGCTCCATTTGAAAGATGTTCAGCAAGGGACATGCTGATGTGACACTGGGGTGTTCGCATACTTTTGGCAATAGTGCACATCCAACCCAAAATAACCTTCAAATCTCCACCTGCTCACATGTAGCTGTTTACGATTACGTGACTGATTGAGTGAGAGTGACATCAAATCCCACTCCAAAACTGAACTACTACTGATGTCATAAAGAATTAGGTGGTGTCAAAGCCAAACAAAAAAAAAGAAGCAAAACAAAACCTTAAACTAATGGCAAAGATTATAATCTAAGAGTCTTTTCCCCAGAGCTAACATTGAGACCTCAAATTGACTACAGCTGGCTCTTTCAAACCCAAGCCAAACCAATTGAGTGGTGGAAAATTGGTCAGGGCATGACTTCATCCCCCAAACACACTACAGGCTTGTGCATTTGTCTCAGCCCTAAAACTCCTCCCTTACCAATGGACTGGGTTTTATCACTGTACTGTGATAACACAGTGATTATGGCATAATCTTTAAAACCGAGTGATTAAAGGGACAGAAAACAATATTCCCATGCCATAGCTAATCGTCAATCAAAGTCTTAGGATGCCTTGTGGTTTTCCCATGATTAACATTTCCCATGAACCAAGTGCTTAACAAACAGAGGAAACAAAGTGTGTGTAACTACCTGGGAAGTTCCTTCCAGCCTTCAAAGATTTCACAAAGAGAAAAGCTATAAGTAAAGGAATTCCACGGACTACAAATGGTATTATGCATAAATTTGTATGGACAATAGCACAAGTCTACAGGTTTTGTTTATCAGTGCGACTTCAACCAAACTCGTAAGAACGGTCGCAACTCAATAGAAAGCAAAACAAATAGCATTCTTTGTTTAAACTTTAGTCAGTGTTTCATGATCCTGTTGTTGTTCAAGGTTTTTCGTAAGCTGCATTGTGGCAGTTATTGGGTTTGTCGTTACAAGAAAGAACCCACCGATTTCAAAACATAACACAAATCTTAAATTCCAACTAGATGAGAAACTCTAAAGCGCGATGTGGGAAGTGACGCGGCGGGAGTGATGAGCGCTGGGAAATGCAGAGGAAAAGCCGTCATTGAGAAATAATTGCCTTTCTCAATTACGAGATATGCAATGCTTCATTATAAAAGATGCTTTATGATTATGATTTTGCATAATTGTAGCTTAACGTAAGTGTTTTAAATGCGTTTAAGGTACGGTAGATGCTACAGTACTCTCCTGCACTTGGCAGTGCAGGACCTAGGGAG
Organism: Parotocinclus haroldoi; assembly: GCA_034779995.1. Taxonomy (NCBI): domain Eukaryota; kingdom Metazoa; phylum Chordata; class Actinopteri; order Siluriformes; family Loricariidae; genus Parotocinclus; species Parotocinclus haroldoi. Next base: position 15,533 of record JAUZST010005026.1, read on the forward strand.
TCACGTGGCCAGAGTGATGAGTGCTGGGAAGTGAGGAAAAGTGCCTTGCCAGAGTTATGACCAATTGAGCATTTACTGAACCAGCTTCGACACCAGCTTTGGCAACATACGAGTGTGCAGAATTTATGGCCCTGGCTGCACCATCTGTGGAAAGATGTGCCACAGGATACCGTAGAGAGCCTGTTTGCCTTAAATGACCAACCATATCTCATATTGTATCCAAATTAGATACGGTCTAACAGGGTAACAAGAGCCTCCTACGGTATATTTTCACTCTAATATTGCAATAGCTTATATCTATCATTAATCTATCATTACACTTATGCATTTAAAGCTTCCTTCAATCCCAACT
>JAUZST010005027.1:0-15884 GCA_034779995.1 Parotocinclus haroldoi
AGAGAGAGAGAGAGAGAGAGAGAGAGAGAGAGAGAGAGAGAGAGAGACACACACACACACACACACACACACACACAAAACCATTAGGTGGGAGCAAAGGCACACAGGTTTTTAGATTTTGTATAGTAATAATATAGTTTTTATACACACCAGGGGTTACACGTTTTTCCTCTAAAGGTAGGCTGCGTAATGATTGTATTTAAATAACACGAAACGGTTTGAAGGACAACAGATGCGTACACTGTTATAGGCAGTGGTGTACAAACGCGTGCATTTGATTCGAATTGTAAACGTGCTCTGTCGAGAAAAAGGTGTGCATGGCTTTCGGTGATCGTCCTGCCGTGAATATGTAAGTTTCTACTGGCTGCTACATTGTGTAGAGACGAAAAGACGAATATCGAAAATAAAACTAACATCACTATGGTTGTCACGAAGCAGTGAATGTATTAGCACTTCCCCATCCACCAATACAAAATAGATTAGTGTGAATAGGAAGTGAGCAAGGAAGAGTTGCATGCTGTGCTTTAAATGAAATGACATTAAACAGAAACTATAAACTGCGAAAGATCTGTGTTCACGTCTTTTGTATGCGTTACTGGGGAAGGAGTTAACTTTTAAACAAGGACTTCTGCTAAGCAAATTTGAACTTTAGAGTTGTAGACACCCTGCCAGAGAGCCAGTGAGTACACTATTAAACTGAAACGACAGCCTGCACAGCACAAAAAGGGCTCAAACACCAAAGGTGGCACATCACTGTAAATCAGGAAGAAACAACATGACAAACGAGTCTTTTCATGTTAATATTGACAAGTGGATTGCAGAGAATGAGGCTTCATTTTTACCTCCAGTCTGCAACAAATTAATGTAAGTACGTCACGTTATATAGCCACTCTTACACAATTCTAATATGCAAAATAAAACTGATGTAAAAATATCATTTTAGGTTCTTTTATCAGCTAAACATCATGTATGTTGGTGGGCCAAACATACGCAAGGATTACCACATAGAGGAGGGTGAAGAGGTGAAGTAATGTTTGGATATAAGCAATCTATATATAAGGTCTATGGCCTTATTGTATGTGACATGCACAGTGACAAGGCATAACGTGTAGTGCTTTCACTCAGGTCAAGTTTATTATTATTATTTTATTATTATTATTTTTTACTTATGAATTTTTTGTGTCATGAAGGGAAAACCTGCATCTTTTGTCCACTGAACAACGTTCATTAATGTAACTTTGGGAACCGTCCTGCTTAGGCCTTACACAAAATGTTAACATGTATTGAACGAAGTCTATATAAAAAAAGTATGAATATAATTTTTTTCCGCAAATATAGATTTTTTGCAATTAGATTGTCAGTCCCCTTATTATGAAAACATAATGTAGTATGTGTAAAGTACTCTTTGTACATGGTTAAATTATTATATAAAACTGCATTTCTTTGTTTCAAACTAATGACCATAACTATAATAAATGTTCAGTGTGCAGTGCAATCATCTACCATCTTTTCATGGTTTTAATGTCCCTTAAGTTTTCAGTAACTTGGTCATAATAGTTGTCTTTAAAAATAGTTTTTGTAGAATTTGTAGTTCTAAATAACTACTAAAACATCAACAGCTAACCTTTGGAACAGAAGTAACAATTACAAAAATACAAATATTCTGCAGATCACTGGGTTATTGCATATTAAACTTACTGAACAAACTCATTCAGTTAGTGATTTTGCACTTGAGTCTGTATGCAAGTGCAGACTTTCGTAATAAGGACAAAGTTCTTTGCACTTCCTGAATGTATCAACAGTGATGAAATATCAGTATTACAAGTATGTGTAACATGTGTAATACATATTTAGTATATGTACTACTTAGTATAACTTACTTATGGCTTATTTAGTTGTTTTATGACAATAATGGATTTACAAGACAGTGCCATGCACATTAAAAGAAATCTAGATTTGGCATCAGTGTTGTTTTTATTTTTAAATTATTTGTACATTGAAAAACATGTTTTAATGCCCTCTCACTCTTGAACTTATTGCACTAACTCAGGAAAGGTCCTGTCCAAACCTTTGCCCTCATGCTGATGAGCTGAATCAGGATTTTTAGATAACATACCTGTAGGTGTGGCCAAATACTAAATCCTGACATTCGTGGTTTATACCTAATAGAACTTTAGTGCTTTTGCAGGAACAACCTCAGTGTGCACTTATATTCATTATTTGTGTCACTGGACGCTGCACCTCAGTCAGAAAGTGTATATCTGGTATTAGAAGCTGCGATTGCATGTTAAAGGAAAATACTTTGTGTTTACTGAAATATGGTAAAATACTAAATAAAATCCATGTATCTGAACACAATCTTAGTCCAATTTACCTTTTACAACCAAAGAAATAGCAGAAGTCAGAATTATTATGTAAAATCCTACCTATCAAAAACAAAGACAACAATTCATAACTAAACTATTGTCCAATCCTTTTAATCTGACTGTACAGGAAGTCATTAGAAGTTATGTAAAGGACGCATAGCAACAAGACATAAAGCAACAAGACATGTTGATTTTAAATCTCATAATAAAGTATTGCAGTTCTAATGTTTACCACTAGAGGTCAACTACAAACATTGTAGTACCATGACCTCGTGGTGGATTTAAAGAGTGAAAAACCGCAACTAAATGATTGATGTCTGCATGTGGCATCACAAACGAATCCTTTTCCTCTACATGGTATTTATATTTTTTGGGCCAAACAAAGAATAATGTTTCTTAATGTTCTTAATAATGTTTGCTACTAACCTAACTAACCTGACTTGTGTGCCAGCTGTTTTACCAGGTTCGGGGTGACATGGTCTTGAAGGTGATAGAAAATGGTAAACACAAGGATGTGCATATCCGTGAAGGAGAGGTGGGAATATTGACTGTTATATATGTCATTATTGTCATTTCTGTTTCTACATTATTGTCATAAATGTTGAAACTAGTCTTAAATTCCTTTTTACCTGTCAGTTTTGCCAGTGTGGGCGTTTGAATGCCTTTAGTTGTCTAAATCATGTGCTGCGGTCCTGCTGTTTTTGCCAGATGTTTTTGCTGCCAGCAAGAATCCCCCACTCACCTCAGAGACAGGCAAACACAGTGGGGCTGGTGGTGGAGAGAAGGCGACTGCATTCGGAGACAGACTGTCTAAGGTAACTGAGTCTGCTACTAAAAATGCTATATACGATGTTGTGCATCTTCATTAATGAGAGAAGATTATCCTCCATTATTAAGGGGGGCAAATTATTTTTCAATTATAATTTTTTTTTTATTTGTGCTATGTTAGCCTATTATATACTAATGTAATAAGATTACCCCTTTTAATAAATAAAATAATGAATAAATAGAACTCTACAGCAGAATATAGCACAATCCTGACTTCAAATCAGGTTTCTCTGTAAAGAGGCAACCCATCCAAATGTTCTACTATGAAGCTAATCAAACTGATTTGGAAAAATATGTAAAAAAGTAACCTATTGAAAACATATCACTATAAGTGATCAGAAATGTGGCTGTGTAATTTTTTTTTAAGATGTTGTTGCTGGGTAATTTTTGAACAGGGGACTTATTTCCATTTTTCTCAATCTGAAATGCCTTACATTGTAAAATTCCTACCCTGTCATCTTAAAAAAAGCCCAGTAGAGCATTGTGAATAGGAACTTTCTTGTCTTCCTGGTCTGTTGTCTGTGTGTAGTATGCCTAACAACCATGTCTACTCTCGTACGTTTGCTGTAAACATGTGAAAATGCGTGCTGTGTAACTTGAAGTAAGCATGATCAGAATGCTCTTTGCTGCCACATTTTCATCTAGTGTTAAAGTTAATGGGTAATAGAAGGTAATTAGAAATAGTAGGTAATAAGAATTACTTGAAATTGACTCCTTAGATTTTGATATTTCTGGCTGCTGTTTGTTATTTTAGGTTACAGATGTAGCTAGCAGATCTGGAGGAATAACATATACCATGACTTACAGTGAGACAGCTTGTTTCCATTGTATTTCATGTCCACATATGTAGACACGGATTTGATGCATTATGACATAGTTACATAGTCACATGCACAATTTCACCATCCAACAGTTGAATCTTCAGTCAAAAGCACAGAATCTGTGTAGATGTGTATTTGCAGTTTTTTTCACCAGTTTGCTTTTGCTTCAAGGTACTATGTGGGTAATAGCACAGACATCTTGTTTGAACGCTGGTTTTACTGTGAGAACTTGGGCACCCAGCTTGTTCCAGTTATTCAGGAGTAAGTCACAGTTATTAGTTCAAACTACAGTCTCTGAATAAACACAGAGCAATATGTACAGCCTAATGTTTTGCTTTCTGATAGGTTTATGGCCTCAAAGCAGAATAAGACTGGAAAACCTGACCCAGGTAATTTTTTCTTCACAGCCAGTTTTGGTTTTTAAGTGTGCATTTATTACGTGACATATGATAGAGCATTCTGGCTACTACATGGGTTAAAACAAACTAAAACATTATACAAAAAAAGCATATACAAAAAGTGTCATTTGCAAAAAGAAACTTTATTTTACCCTTTGGAATAATGTGGATTTGACTAGGTACACACATTGTGTTATTTTGGCCAGCATGTGTTTGTTATCATTTCTTTAATGTCTGCTTGATTCATTTACTTAATGTCACTTTCCATATGTCTTATAAAACTTTTTAGTCTCCAGCCGAGTCCTTATAGCACAGAACCCGCTTTCCTCATTAGTCTGTCAGCTTTACAGTCTGCTCTGTCGAGGGTATCAGTATTCACTGAACAGCCCAGCTTGTCATCCAGATGTAAGCCGAGGTATTTGTAGGTCCTGACCACCTCCACGTCAGCTCCCCAATGGAGACTGGATGCAGAGGAGGTCTAGACCTTTTGAAGTCACCCCACGTCCTTAGTTATGTTTAGCTGCAGGTGGTTATTTTTGCATCAAAAGGAGTTGATAACAGTTTGTCCACCCCTCTTTTGAGGATTGACTATAGGTACTTAATGAGATTGAGATGTGGGGAGGTTTTTTTGGCCATGGAGCCAAAAATGACATGTTTTTTTTTCACCGGGCCACTTGGTTCTCACTTTTGCCTTGAGAAACCAAATTGCTCCTGAATCATTGGGAGAAGTTGCTCTTGGAGGATGTTGCTATTCTTTATTCATGGCAGTGTTCTTTTTTGAGTGAACCTCACACCCGACACATGAATGGTCTCAAGATATTTTATTGTTGGCATGACACAGGATTCATGGTAGTGGTCACCTTTTCATCTCCCCGCAATCATTTTTCCAGATGTCCCAGTCTGAAAGGGACTTCCTGCAGTATGCGAAGCTGTCCTTGAAGTTTTTTCTTTGAGAGATGTGGCTTCTTTGCTGCCCTTTGCTGGTGGTGACCTGGTCTCGTAGCTGCATGCGCTTTAGGACACGGTCCTGACGTCTGAAGCCTTCTTCGTTGCTGTTGAGCCATTCTCTTGCAGCAGTGTCCTTGCCTGTGAAACCCTTTTGATAAAGTACAATAATGACTGCAAATATTTCTTTGGAGGTAGCCATGGTTAACAGAAGAAAACGTAAAAGCCCCACTACCTTTTTAAGGAAACCAGTCTGCTCTTCTAAGTAGTATGACAGAGCAATAATTCTGACAGAAAGTCTTGTTCTCATTAACCTTTTCTCCTGAGGTAAGATCATCACAGAAATGATGTTAGCAGGCCATTTTGTAGGGCTGAAATGCAGTGACTAGGATGCAAGGATTTTTATGATAATGTCATTTTCACCACAGGAAATTACTTTGCGATTAATTTAAATTCAACTGATTACAGCAATTGAACAGCAATTATTTCCAGCACCTACTTAATCCGAGTCAGAAAGTTGGAACCTACCCTAAACAGGGCGCCAATCCATGGCAAGACATGCATACACAGACTCATTTGTTGGGGCACTTTAGGGTCAACAGTTGACCTTCAGCGTGTGAGACGAAACACAGATGGAGTCTGGAGTGGGAGTTGAACCAGGGATCTCTGGAGCTGCACTAACCACTGCACGACAATTCACAATTCAGTCTCCACTATCTATAGATTTTCATGAAAATTTAGTTAATTTGTTTGCAATATAACTACAAAAAGCATGAGTATTATGATTTTCTGGTCATTGATTTGTATTTTTGAGCAATCTATTGATGAATGCTGAGACATACGGTACATACAACCTTTGCTCACTTTTGCTTCTGTGTGCATCATGCATTAATATTTAAACTCACATAGTTTACATGTGCCAAAATTGATCAGTTTAATTTTACTAGCCCAGATTCTTGAAAGGCATCATAAGCATCTTGTCTCATTTGTATTTAAATTGTTTGTGTTGTAGCTGACCCCATCAAGCCATCACCTTACCCACTCAACACAATGAATGTGATGAACCCTTTCTGCTTCAGAGACTGGGTGGAAAAGCAGAAGCCTACACTGGTCAGTGGACAACCTCTGGACATGTTCGGAGGCCAATTCGAGACTGAGGTAAAATGCCAAACTGTTATTATAGGAACTGACCAAACAACTGAGAGTCAAGTAATCAGTTGATCTTTTTCAGTTAGAGCTGATCAGGAGAAATAGGTGGTGATAGGTGATTAATTAGAAAGTAGCATGCTTTTGGCTGATTTTGATCAGTTCAGGCTAACACAAATGGCAGAGCGAGACAGAGTATGTTTGAGAAACTCTCTTAGGAATTAGGAATTGGCACATACAGGAAGCATTGTATTAATGTCAGATCTTGGTAACTGTTCTCTGTAGTAGTTATCTCCTGTACAGTTTATTATACTTTTACTTAACAGTGTATTTAAATTGTAATGTATTGCATTGTTGCTCTGGCGGCACAGAGGATATATGCTAGACCGCAAATGTTGTGACAGACAACACATGAAAGAAAGAACAGTTGAGGAAGAGGAGGAATAAAGGTTGGATTCACCATCCTGGCCAGTCCTGCTTTGGCCTAGTGCCATTTTCAGCATGCATGGTTGTGCCTATTAAATGCCAGGATAGGCTGCTGACCCACCCACAAACCTAATTAGGATAAGAGGGGTTAAAACATGGGGAGAAAATACAATTAATTTCATTTTTCATTCTCATATGAATGGCTTAATTAAGGATATTAATGAGTCGAAGGATTATTGTCTGAGTACCATTTATATGTTTTATTTGTCATACGTACAGTGATCCAAAGTCTATTGTGTTCATACATTCTTGTAAAATAATGTTGTGGTTTGAGATTGGGAAGTTTTTTTTTCAGTTTGGGCAGGCTTTGCAGAAACCATTATGTTGGAAACCATGATAATTGCATTTTTCATTACAATCTGTGTTTCAGATTAAGCTTTATGGTCCAGGAGAGTCAGGCCTGTGCAAAATAGCCACAGACGGATGGATTTGGCAGCTAGTAATTTTTTAAAACTCTACATTGCTCTACTCTACATTTTTAAGTCTACATTCCTCTGTGACATTTATTTTGTTCAATATTCAGTTGATCACATTGGTCAGTGTGATCTAACATTTCATTTATTTCTGCTGTGTCTGTAGGAGGGATCCTCAAGTGTCACTATAAATGGTCAAGAGTACAATCTCTCAGTGGGAGACTGTCTTCTGATACTTGGACAGACAGGGTGAGTGGGTGTTGTGAAGAACTGTAAGCAATGACATTTTCTCTCTCAGGTTCATCTCTTGGTGAAATTTTAACTTGACACAAATGTATGTGTGCCCTTAGGTATCACTGGCAAAGAGCTGAGGACTGTGTTGCCTTATATGTTGTACAGAATCCAGAGAGAAAGAGGCCTTTCTAAGTAATGGCAATTTTTAAATTTTTTTTAATAAAATTATCTATTTTAGCGGCTCATTAATTAATCCTTTCAAAGTTAAGAGCCTATGAAGATTGATTTTCATGGCATTACAATTACAGCTCAAGAAAAATACAGATCGGTGCTGTAGTCATGGTATAACAAGGTATTAGTAGTCTACTAATGACCAAATGGATATCAGTGAAATTATGTATTTTGGTTTAATGTTCTGATTCATAAAAACATTGTTTCATGAGCTGATTAATAACTGAATTAATTTACCTAAAATCAAACCTATTATCTGTATTATTTGAAATTGCTGTTTTGATAATTGTTTATTGTTAGACAAATGTACAAATGTAGTGACGGTAAAAAGGCAGGCAAAGAAACAATACACTAATTTCCAAAGTGGTGTTTGCCAGCAACAAGCTGTATTCCCAGTCTCAGAATTTTGACATTTTTCTTTAGATACTTTATATTTACCAGTTTTCTACCTTCCAGTTTGACTCTTTAAGCACAGTTATCTCCCTTTACAATCTCTTTCTGTTTCACTTCATAACTACCTGTAGTCTTTATCAATTAGAATTAAAGCACTTTCTATTTCTTTTGATTCTTTAACATAAGTAAGAAGTATTTCTATCTAATCTTTACATTATTATGATACACACGCCTGTGGGATAGTATTCTGTACCCATACTGTATATGTGAGCTTGAACACAATAATATTAAAGGTTGCCAATAAATGGAATATAATTGGTTTATTCACCGTTATGCATTGGTGGAATAGACTACATTGAATAGCGAAACACAGTGAAATAGGCTTGGTGTGGCAGGTGAGGTAGCTCTAAATTAGGTGCATGCAGCCAATTCACTCAAATATAAATGTAATGTCCCTGAAAAACAGAAGCAACATCTGTCCAGACATATTCTTGAATGAGAGAATGAAAGCATCCACTAAAGAGTAGACAATCACTCAGATTGTCTTCTTTCAGGAAATATAATTAATACATTCCAATATTACAGTCACATATGCCAAATTTCTTCACATACACTCTGCAGGTATAGGCAGCTTAAAGGAATGTGTTGGGGTAAGAGAAGGTTTTGCAAACATCATCATGCTGTAAATGACAATCTGTGTACTGTGAATCAGCTAGTATACAACCAAAAATCTGAAAGTTGAAACAGTATCATTCTTCAGTCCATTTGTTAATTATAGCCATTACTGCGTTTCAAGCACACAACACATTCCAAAAAAAGTTTTGATTTGACAAGTAAAGACTAAAAATTAGGGTAAAAAACTAAATTCAATTAAACTAATTAATGAAGTGATTTCAAACAGGTGATGTCAACAGGTGATTTTATTAATGATTTGGTACAAAAGCATCTATAGACTGGAGATCCTCAGGTAGTCACTGAGGATATAAAGTGCCCAGTTTGTCAGCAAATGAAAGCTCTTCAGCTTTTAAAAATGTTGAAATGTTTAGGTACATTTCACAAAACAAATACAGTGTTCCTCAAAAAAGATTGGAAGGGATGTACATATTTCAGCCTTAATGTTTTCTTGTTTTGCATTGACTTGTTGATAAATGCATGGACCTCATTTACATTTACATTTTCATTATTTAGGAGATTCCTTTATCCAGATCAACTTCCAAACGTGCTTAAAGACATCAGTATATATAATCAGAAATCTAAACAAGAATACACTCATGAAACTGTTATGGCTGTGTGTGTTTATATTTTTTTTTTTTTTGAGAGAGGGAGAGAGAAAGAGACAGAGAGAGAAAGAAGTGTGGGGGGGGTGATTGAGTTAAGTACGGAATAAATGGGTCTTCAAACAGGGTTTGAAGATGACCATAGACCCTTGTCCCCTGGGAGAAAGGGGGGGCAGTCAAGCAGTGCTAGAAGACTAGATGCAGTTTGGGGTGCGATAAGTGCTGCAGGATAGGAGGCATCAGTGTTTTAAATATGATGGGAGCAGCTACAGGGAACCAGTAAAGAGAGCGCAGCAGTGGTGTAGTGTGTGTGAACTTGTGACCATTGAACACAAGTCTTGTAGCTAAATTTTGGATCAGCTGTAAGGATCAGATAGCGCTCAGAGGTATCCTTGCTCCAGGTTTGAGATCACAAGGGACTGAACCAGAATCTGCGTAGCTTCTGTGGAAAGAAATGGACGGATTCTTCTGATGTTGTAAAGAAGGAAATGACACGGCCGAGAAACATGCGCGAGCGATGTGGGAGGAAAAGGTTGGTTGTCCATAGTCACTTCAGTCTTGCCAGGATTCAGCTTAAGGTGGTAATCCGCCGTCCATAAATATTGTGGACAATTATTTAAATGGTATAAAACAATGTACCGCCAAAAAAGATTGGCATTTTTGCATATTTATTCTTTTACAGTGCTTACAGTAATACAATTACATGATTAAAAAGATTGGGAGGAATTTCAGTGCATAATGACCAAGGGTGCAAGCTTAAGCTGAACACCAGTGATCTATACCCTTCAGACAGCACTGCAGCAAGAACAGTCATTCAACAACTGCTGAATTAACCACACAGACAAGGGATCATTTTGGCAAATCTTTGTCAAGCACTACAATGCATAATTGCATTCACAAATGCCACTTAAAACTTTACTGTGCAAAAAACTGTCAGACTTCTCTAATGTGGATGGACCATAACAGTGGCAACATGTATTGTGGTTAGATCACATGTCTATGTCTTTGTTTTGGTGAAAATTGCATGATGTAATCCGGACCAAAGTCAGATCAAGTCCAAATGCCAGAGCCCTTCATGGTATAGGGCTTCCAAAGTTCATTTACACTTTTGAGATGTTTAATTTTTTGACAAAACAATAAAAAACATGCTACACACATTACTAAGGCTGTGGAAGAAGAGGGTACAGGCAGGGGCGCTGGACGGAGGGTAATGGTGGACTTGCCTACCCAGGCCTTGCTTGGTAGAGGGACCATCCAACAGCCTTTATACTTATTATTAAGTATTAAATAATGATTTTATTTATATACAGTGCTCACAAATCCTACTGAACAGTAAATCTGTGTTACTCTCATCCTGTTTGACATGCTTCTGTTCACCCCCAAGAATATGTCACTTCTAAGTATTTCATTTTCATAATCGAAAACTTTCTTTTGACTTTTCATTTTTCTTGTCTGATGATCTTGTTAATTCTGAAATATCCCCTAATTTTTGTGAGCAGTACATTTATAGTCTTTATAAACTATGTTTATCTGCATATTGTGTTCTCTTGTGCCTCAAACGCACAAGTGGTTCAATCCTTGTTGTTGAATTTACATGTGGTTGACATGGCAGTAAATACCTGGATAAAATAAAACCAAACTGGGATTTCAAAAATGTGAGGAGTAGAGAGAAAGAGAGAGAGAGAAAGAGAGAGAGAGTGAGAGAGAGAAAGAGAACAAGTGAGCGTGAAGTGTCCCAAAATGAAAATTTGCTGTAATATCCTGTTAAGCTATTTTAGTGTTCATCTATATACAATTTAGATTTAGTTCAACATATATTTTTTTGTAAAACTGTGTGTCTGCAGTCATAACCCAGCAGAGTTAGCCTCAGCCGAGGAACTAACTGGGAAAACGGATCCTGGGTGTTGTGGGTTGAGTGAAAGGGGGAAGTAGCACAGTAGCTTACCAAGGGTGTCACTGTGGTGCTACATTCCTGGGTATGGGTACTGGAAAATGTGTGGATAATTTTAAAAAAGAAAAAGGACCAACAACGACTCTGTGCTGTTGCGCATCTTAAGACGTGTTTGCAGGAAGAATGGGATAAAATACCACCTGAAACACTAATTTGCTTGGTATTTTTTGTGCCAAAACATCTTTTAAGTTTGATGAAAAAAGAACAACATCCCTACTTTTTGGACTGCAATACAGGATTTGATGTTTCTTAACAAATTAAATGAAGTTGACCAGACCAAATATTAAATAGCTCAGGTTTTCTCTCTGCAAAGAAATAAAAGCAACGTGTTGTTGTAAATGCTTTTTCTATCCTGTCCCATCTTTTCTGATCATGAGTTGTATTTTGTAGATCTTTCACTGAAATTCTGTCCAAGCTGGCAAACACCACTCATTTCAAGAATCCAGATATAATCACTGTGAAACACGTAACAGTCAAGCATATACAATGACTTATATTTATGATGTGTTTCCGAACAACATGACACATCATCACAAGACTACCCTTCTAATCGTATCTTCAGAGTGTTTCTAATAACATGTTTCTCAGCTAGTAGAGCAGCTACTGCCCAAGGTAGAGCATACTCCAGTGTCACAAGCCCTTTGAAATTATACTTGAATTGTGAGTAGTCCCATGGACATGCCTTCAGCAGTTTAAGAAGGAACCCACAACTAAACTCCCAAAGGTAAATAAACAAGGTGTAAACAGTCAAACGGAGCATCAGTGGAAAGTGCCTCTGCTGTAACTTCGCACTCATGTCCTCCATGAAGAAGATAGCCAAGCTATAAATAAGGAGTGCCCATAGGCTGGTGTAACCAGGAAGCCTCCAGTCACGAGTGTAGTACCAATCCCAGGAAGCAGTGAAAACCACCTCACACATACACCCATGAAGGGCATAGACGTAGAGACGGGCAAAGGGAGAGAGATGTGAGGGTGTGACATGGCCATAAAGATAAGCAGGAGCCCCCATATCAAGACGGGGATCTGTTACAGGAAGAGAACAGAGTTGTATTGTTAGCACATATCTACTTATCTCCTGAAACATTCTTTATTGATTATAATTAGTTCTCTGTTAACTGATGGGTAAACATATGACTCAGGCATATGGTGTAGTAAGGGTTTGTTTATCTTTCCCATATTCAATATATAGTTGCATGATTTATAGCTAGTCACTAGTAATTAGGTTGCAATGTCTTTGCAAATACACTTTTGCAAATACATTTTATCCAAAGAAGTCATGTCAAGCTAAGCTGTGTGTAAACTGGGTTAGGTTTTAGTTATGGAAGTTTAATAATACACAAGAACATAACTATTTAGCAACTATATAGAACTCACACCTTGTTTAGCTGTGATACCACAACACAATATATTGATGGAATCACTAAATCTAAGTAAACAAATGGCAGATTTATTTCCAATTACTCTATGAGACTTTCTGTTCAGATCGCATGAATCTTGAATCTGAATTGTACACCTTAAATAGCCTTAGCGTTTAGTTTTAGGTCAAAATAGTTTTAAGGAGATTTATAAAGATTGAGATTAAGGATTTTCATTAAAAAATCTTCTGTGAATATTGATCTTGAGGTTACTTCAGGTTACTATTAACTAGTAGTTTGTATTTTGTCTATGGATTTGGGTAAGTAAAATTAATCATAATACAGAATTGATGGTGTTTTGTGGGTTTAGAAAAGTGGATACATATATGCTTTCTAACTAAATAAAAATAAGAATATTTTAATCAAAGATACATATCACATTTACATTGACATTTGACAATGTATATTATCATACATACCAAATGAATGAGTTAACTAATTATGCCCTATCATATTATTTTCAGAAAGATAATCTAATACTCACTGTTACTTTCTGTGGTACCTCTCGTTTTCAATTTCATCTCCATGCAAGTCCAGCTCCCCAGTCTTCCACGGCACTCAGTTTTATGTCATGTCCCTGTTCGTGAGTCAGATATATGGACCTTAGTTTGACTAAGCTAAACATTAAGCTAGAATATCCATGCAATATCACCTCAGTCTAGGGAGTTGTTTTTAGATAAGCTGAGACACAGAATATTCTTCCTGTGTCATACATTGCACAGTGTGGATATAGTATAGAATTATCTATGATGGTGAAGCTGATATTGTTGTTTAACTACAGCTTGTTGTAATTTAAATCATAGGTAGGTAGAACAATCTGCTTTTTCAAACACTCAGTGGGTAATATACACTGACTAGGCATAACATTATGACCAGCTCCTTTTTTCTACATTCAGCCCATTTGATCAATTTAAATTAAACACGTACAGACTGTAGTCCATCTGTTTTTGTACATACTATGTAGTCCCCTTTACTCTGCTCTCTAATTGTCAAGAGTGGACCATTCACAGTGACACTGATGTGGTGGTGGTGTTTTAGTTTGAATTGTTTTGGTATGAATAGATCAGGCACAGCAGTGCTGCAGGTGTTTTTGAAAACTATGTTCACTCACTGTGTACTGAGACATGATAAAGACATCTATTATATCATGAGGTGTTTAAAACCTCCAGCAGCACTGATGTGTCTGATCCACTCATACCAGAACAACACACACTAACACACCTCCAAAACACAAGTGTCTATACAGAGATGAGAATGATCCACAACCCAAATAGTACTTGATCTGTGGGGGTTCTGACCAGTAGAGAGCAGAGAAAGGAGACGAACAAACTATGTAGAGAAACTGATGGAATAAAGACTTGTAGAACTACAAAAAGCCTCTATAGGGTAAATGAAACTGATAAAATGAATAATGAGTGTAGAAACAAGGAGGAGGTAATGCTTGATCAGTGTAAGCCGGAAGAAGGAAGGTATATGGAACAATGAAATAGGGAAATCTAGCCTAATGTTCACATAACAGTCAGGAGGGCCTTAAGAAATACCTAAGCACTACGATATTGTGCTACAGTATGAGTGATTTGGACTTGTTGGAACGAGGTTGGTTTTTTTTCCAATAAGAAGCAACGGGGCATTATTCAAATAGTTACAATGTTTAGTATATGTTTACATTTTTCACTTAGCTGACAACTTTATCCAAAGACTGATCCTACAACTGATAAATCAAACAATTGTGTGTTAAAGGCATTTCCAAAAGACCTGACATTGACAGCTTTGCAGAATATCCGATTTGAACCTCTATAACTTCTGGTTGATATATCAGTCTCTTAACTGCTTGACTGTACAGGAATATTAGTGACACTTTTAGAAGGACTTACTTTAACTGAGCTCCTATACTTAGAATCAGAACTTGTGAGCTACTTTAAAGGACCTCCCCATAACTAAAAGATAAAGAAGACCCTTATGTAAAGTTACTCACTGCTTTCTATTTAGTGCAATGCAGCTTGGAATAATGACATGTACACATTTTATAGAACCACATATCAACTCAGAAGATGTTTCAGCTTATCCATAGGACTACTTAAATATTTCAGTACAGCATAATGATTTCTTGTGAATGTTATTTTTATTTTAATTTGATTGGCTAAAAAATTGGAACGGATTCAGTGTAGCAGTCTAGTACACAACAGTGAAAGTTACAGCGGTCATGTCTGGCAGAAGTGGGAGGCAAATTCAGAGTGTCAGGATGAGATTGCTTCCCGGCAATCTCGCCTGGCTGCCTTCTCCCTGGGCATCTCCCGCCCTGCTGGGGGCACTACCGCCTGCTGTTATGGCGCAGCCCGTTTTCAACGCTCGCTATTTCCAGAATGTGGCGTGCCACATGGAGGAGGTCGCCCAGAATCACAAGACCCTGGCTGCTATGTCTACTGGGACCACGGGTGATCTCTGCTCTCGGTGATGTTCTTGCCCCTGACCTGGAGCCTGTCTCCGTACCTGAGGATGTGGTCGTCCACTCACCTGTACCCGAGATGGAACTTTATCAGTGATACATAAAATATCAAAAGAAAAATAGAGAAAAGTACATGAGATGAGAAATAAAAATTTATTTGAAATTTATTAAAGAAAATAAGTATTTTGAATCTATAGTAAAACATTTAATACTTGGAGGCAAAACCCTTGTTGGCATGGCTCGCGTTTAGGTCCGCGGCCGGAGGGGTCACCTTCGTACCCTTGCTGCTAGAAGCTGCTTTAAGGTCATAATCTGTGCCGACCCAGGTATCCGGCCGTAACGGGCAGCCCCTCGGATCTTCCGCCATCACGGCCGTCTTCAGATCCGTGGCTCTAAAGCCGCCCTGTACTACGCCCAGCAACTATCAAGGTATGTTGGTTGTTTTCACACAAATACAAAAATGGATTATGGCTTAGAAATGTGATAAAGCAGTGTTTTAAGGATGATCTGCCATTGTAGCAGGGTTCATTTAAA
>JAUZST010005028.1:0-15883 GCA_034779995.1 Parotocinclus haroldoi
GAGATAATAGGAACTGGATACAGCAAAATCAGTGATATCAGTATTCGTGAGGACAGTCTATACCTCATTTTACAGCATATCATTTTATATGTGAGACACCTACATAAATGAATTAACAGTACAGTCGTGGCCAACTCTCGGTCATTTGTCTTTCAGTGATGTGATCCATGCAGTATTTCGGCAGAATAGTGGAGATGTTTGCCATTGTTTTCTCCACCCTTCCCCATTTATCCGGGTTTGGGACTGGCGTGCAGGTGTTTCCAGTTGCACGGCTGGGGTGTTTTGCATACACAATTCAATGACAATTTAGAGACACCAGTTAACCTAACACACCTGTCTTTGGACTGTGGGAGGAAACCAGCGTACTGAATCTAGTCTTCCAGGCAGTTTTTAAAAGTGCAGTTACCCTTTAAACCTTTTAAATCACTGTTCAAATACATACCGCTTCCATTCTTAAGTAAAATAATCAACAGTCTAATCCATATTCACTGTATCTGCACCACATCAACTTTTATAATGGCAATCACTTTATCTAGAGAGTTAGCCAGTAATTTGCACATCCACTGAGACATGTATTAATGCATTCCAGAAAAATACATGTATTGACTTCCCAACAACTAGCCATACGCTTTTGGTTAGACTGGAAACAACAAGCACTCTGTTAATTTTTTCAGTACAGAGATTTCTCAACAAAATATGTTCACATTATTTTCCTTAGCACTCAGCTATACACAATAGATTGGGTAAGTTGAAATGAACTGGGCAGAGCCCTAAGCTGAGCATAGCAACGCATGTATGCATTTCTGTATGCCTCAAAACAGCCCTGATTGTACCAATGGCATCCTCCTCTGACCAAGCTGATCAAAAAGGTTTGCAGATTGAATCTTCAGAAGTCCCTATTTGCCTCTTAGGGAAACCTTTATGTGGTGTTTACAGCACTCTCAAAGGCCCCTTATGAGGAATTGCAGTCAGAATAGCTGAAGCTGTTTTTCTTAACATCCTTTTGCCTGAAGTCCATGACTCTGACAATAAGGATATTATTATTTCAGATTTTTCACCCCTTATCTTTTTTGGTGTATGATGCAGTCTTTTGCAGTCCACACGGGGTTTACTTGTGGTCTGGGCTGTTGCTCTTTGCACAGCTTCTTCTGTGTGATTTGGGGAGATGGTTCTAGTGCCAAACAGCATTACTTCATTGAATTGCGGAAACAGTTTTACAGGCTTATGCTCTATTGCCTCCCGCTGTAATCAATCACTGCAGAGATAGTGTTGGTGACATCCTGATATTTATGAAAGGGTAGAATGCGTCACACCTGGAATAATTCAGAGTATGTTTAGCGTGACACAACAGAAGGATAAGCTCTCGGTGTGAGCATATTCCTTAGGTGCATAAACCTTGAGTGTACTTTGATGACTTGATAGCGTTAGTTATTCATTTTTAAGTCATAATAATGATTTTTTCATATGGTTCACAAATTGTGCCAGCAACTGTCAGGATAGCACACCCCACACACACCTTCACACAATATAAAGATGTTTGTCTGTATTGTTTCTAAGTAGGCATACACTCACTGAGCATTTTATTAATAACATCTGTAAATGTGCATATGTATGTATGTAATTATCCAACGAGCCAGTCGAGCAGCACATAACACCATGCATATACATGTTCAAATCCAATATCAGAATGGGGCATGATTGTTGGTCCCAGACAGGCTGGTTTCATTATCTGATTAACTGCTGATTGGGAGCGGCACCATTGTAGAGTGGTTACCATGGTACTTATAGATCCAGAGGTCCCCGATTAAATTTCAGAACCGGGCTCCTCCTGTAAAACATATTCCTCCCACAAGCGAGTCATGCATTAGGTCAACTGGTATCTCTAAGATACCCTAGTTTGACTTGGGGAGTATATGTGTTTGTCTTGCAATGGACCAGCATCCAGGTTACAGTTGGTTCCAACACGGGCCCTTACCCGTCATGACCATGAAGCATACTAAGCAGATATGAATATGAGTGAATTAATATAACTGTGGTGAATGAATACGACTTAATATAACTGTGGAATGGGACTGTGGTGGCCTAGCGGTTAAGGTACTGGACTCCGGACCAGAAGGTCCAGGGTTCAAATCACACCTCTGCCAAGCTGCCACAGTTGGGCCAGGACTGGGCCAAAAAGGGCAAGACCTTTAACCCACAAATTCTTGGATTGTAAGACGTATCCATCGCTCTGGATAAGGATGTCTGGTAAATGTAAATAACTGCTGTTGTCCTGGGATTTTCAGTAGACAACAGTAGAGTAGTAGAGTGCATTTTGAATAATGCGATAAGGAAAATATATCCAGTTATCGGCAGTTCTGCAAACACTAAATGCCTTGTTACTGAGAGAAGTCTACAGACAGATCACAGAATGTCCAGAGTAGTTCAACATGGCTGAGTGGCTATATAATCCAATGAGCAGCCAGTACAATTGTGATGAACAGAAAAGCTGTCAGCCAAGAACAGAACAAGCCCAGACTCAGCATAACTTGACAGCTGAAGACTGGACCAATGTAGCCTGCTCTGATGAATCTCATTTTCTTCTCTTGCACACAGATGGTAGACTTAGAATTTGGCACCAAGAGCATGAATCCATGGACTTGACCTGCCTTGTGTGATCGAGGAGATGTTTTCACACTTCGCTAACCACTTGCATGTCCACAATTTGCCCAATGTTCTAAAGGCTCCTTTCAGCATGATAATGGACCATGTCACAAAGCAAACGTCATCTGGTCAAACTGGTTTCATGAATGTGACAATGACTTAGTAATCCAATCATAATTTGATTTCTGCAGTTCTCAGATCAATGAATGTTCGCGTAAATAGCTTAACCCGATTGGATTTCTCAGTGCATGTGTATCTATAGCCTGATTTCAATGAGTTTTCTCAGTCTGCGCATGTATGCACTCATAACCTGTAGTTGCCAGGTCCGCTTATTCTATGCTACTTTGTTCTTTTTTTTTTTTTTTGTAAAGGAGCTTAAAATATAAGCAATTTAGTTTAGGTTTGTAGGTTTCTTGAGCTTGTTACTCAAGTGTACATCTGCTTGAGGTGTAACATAAACTGAAGAGTTTATATATACTGTATGAAGTATAGTGTATATCAAACATGCTTCAAACACATACAATAACTTACACTTGCCCATAAAGTTGCAAAGCTTATTTCATAATACGTTTTGACTAGCTCATCTAATTTATTTATGTCAGCAATCTGATTACTGACAAAATCAGATTTTCTGCAGTTATCAGGTTATTAATTGCATGTAAATAAACTTGATTAGTTGATTAATGTACTATATAGGTCTTCTCAGTCACTTCATACAACAGAACAAGTTGGGATTTGGACTGTTGCAAAATGAAAAAGCACCTGAAAAGTTCGCAGGAATTCTCTCATACAGTCACATCAATACGGAACAGAATCTCAAATCAATATCTCAAACCAATCACTGTTAGTATAGTGTTGCTAATACACTGTTTTTGGAGTTTATATACATAAGGTATTAGACATAAGATGTTGAATAAATACAATTATGAAAAAATGTTTTCATTTTATCCAGACTGCAATGCTGTAGAAAAATCCAATTCACGGTGTGTTGTTAGTTAAATGCTTCTGCAATACTACAGTATTTTAAGTGCAAGAGCTACTCATTATCCATCACAGCTCTGAATTGCCAGTCACATGCTTGGAACCTTCCCATTTGTGTTTTTGACAGGTGATTCCTCTTAAGGTTCAGTATAACACATCACCATTTCTTCCTGCTGACAAGCTAATAATTATGGTAATTGATGTGGGTAATTGACTGTGGCCTGAGAGGGTGAGAAGAGGTTCATGCACAGTGCTAACCGGTGTCACTTTCTATATCCGTTAGAAAATGCAAGCCTTTACTAAAGTACGTTCAAATGAACCTCGGAACCCAAATTTTTTTGCTTCTGAAAGGCTGTTTGATTTACAATTTCTTAGAAGTCAGAATCCAATTCATTTTAGAAATATTCTAAGACTGGATTATATGCATACAAATATTGATGTTCAAAGTCAAAATATTTGTTCAAATTTGGTGCAAAACAATTCTGAACTGACCATTCAATGTTAAAATTAGGTGAATTAGGAATGAATGAAATATGAATTTAAAATATGCTAGCCCATAACTGTAGAAACCCAAGTTCTAGTCTTGGTAGAGCCTGCAGACTGGATGTAGACACAGAATGCTTTCTGATCTCCCTGCCACTGTATGCTGTCTGAGGCACTTACAGAGAATGGAAGATGGAAGCAGTTAACATGTTGCTTTGCCTCCATTTGTACTTGCTCTTGTCTGATGGTAAAGAAGAAGTACACAGTGGTTGTAGTCTGTTCAGAGGTCCTCTCATGCCCATGGCCTCCCCCCCCCCCTCTCCCCCCTTGGTGGAGGCACTTTCATACAGCAGGAAATATTCTCAGGAAAATTGGAGAGGAAAATCAGCAAAAAACAACAACAATAAAGTATTCTTGAGTGTGGTTATGCAGAATAAGCAGTCCAGGTGTAATGGTTTATAAATGCTTTTGACCATTAAATTATTTTGTCACCAAAAATCCCTCACCAAAATCCACTTCAGTATGTTTTCATTTTAAAATTAACCTTTTATTCCTCTTCTGCAACAACATCATTATCTCACTGTAAACATGCTTCCTTTGCCAACACCAACAATTCCCCAGCATTTCATAGACTTATTCCTGGCTTTCAACCAATTTTGTTACTTCTGCTCAGCTTCTAATCACAAATCCACCTAATTTTGGACTGAGTACGGAGCATTGCCCAAATGACCATTATGATCATTTTGTGTACATTAGAGTGCATTCTTCCTACGCAACCCATCCACACTTCCTGGCATTACATCGACACAGAATAGAATCTCAAAGGAATGTTTCCAATATTGTGGACTTCATGCCATGAATAACTGAGACTGTTTTGAGGGCAAAAGAAGGCTTTATCCAGCATTTGTATGGTGTTACTAATATGTGCTATTGTGTGTTCAGTGAGTGTATATTTAAAATGTTCTTCTGGAATAAACATCATTGTGGAAAAAACATTTTCTCCACACTGCCATGCTGCCAGTAGGAAAATGCGAATTCATCTCTCATTCTAGCATACCCCCAGGATATTTTATTGGATTCAGTTATGATAGCATAGGGGAGGGAGAGGGCACTGTTGTACATATCATTACTGTGTTCATGGAACCACTTGAGGGAACCTGAACTAAAATAGCTCAAATAAGCCAGATAAACATACAGTATGTATGATCGTAGGGGACAATGTACCCAGGAAACACATTCAACTCACAATTGCAACTGTGGCATACAAAGGTAGAGATAGTTTAAATTATGGCCCTACCACTTCCAAGTTATTGTAAAATTAATTGAGATTTACCAGTAAATGTGATGTGTATGCCAACTGTCACTTGTCCAGGTACATTGAGCCCTTACTTACTGATTGTTGGCTCATTTTCCTGCAACTTGCTACAAAAAGTAAACCCCGATAGGATCTGCTGTTATATTTCTCAATGTCTATGCCAATGTGTGTGATATACTGTACCACAAGTGCTCATATAGTGTGCACACCTATATGGGTATCTGTGAAATCCAAACAACATATTATAAAAGTATTTTATATTGTTCTTTTACATTTCTAATTCTACTTGTAATATGTTCCATGAGTCTGATTCTCACTTACTAGTCACAATGAAGTCCTTCACCACATTCCCTCAAACTGTGTTGTGGGAAAACCTTGTGAGATGTACACATACTAAATATAGTCTGTGATTACATTGATACTTGTGAAATGACACTAGAAATGTGTTGGTCAGAAAGTAGTCTGGGCAAGGTTATAAAGAGGTTTGAAGATAGATCTGAAAGGAACTAACAATGGAGGATTTCTAATGACACGTAATTATTGCACTACCTGCAGCACAAAACTAATGTGTCTATTTAAAGCCACAGACAACACAATACAAAAAGACTTCAAAACTCACTATCTATGCCTATGTCTTGACAATGTTTTTTACAATCTTTTAATCACAAAAATGACACACTTCCTAAATGTGCAAAGCATAGTTTAGAAATGTATTTTACACTTTTAATTATTTAGACCATAACGAATCACTTTATTATAATCACTTTACTAAATGTGTGTTTTTACACTCATTGTCCATTTGACTAGTTTCACTTACCATGCACTATTGAGTTCTACAGTTATGTACTGGTGTCATTCTGTTTCTCTACACACTTTGTTAGTCCCCCACGGATCAGGGATTATTTGGATGGGGAATCATTCAAAGCAATGCCGTGAAACTGGTATGGTTTTGGTATGTTAGACTATGTAATATCTACCATATTGATCCACCTTGCAGATGCAAATAGACAGAGAAAGTAGCTCATATGTGGTTGCACAGTTTGTGCTAGTAATCCTCTGATCAGTGTTCACCAGTGCTCATGGGAGTCTTTGAGGAGAAAAGGTGGTCAACAAATGCATGACAAAAGTATTGAAATGTTTAATAATAATGTTATTCGAAGAAAGACTGAACAGGCTTTACATACAGTGCTCACAAAAAATAAAAAATAGGGGATATTTCATTATGGGATATTTCATTGTTAAGTATCCCCTAATTTTTGTAAGCAGTATATTTCAGTCAAAACTTTCTTTGACTTGATTTGACTTGTTGATAAATGCATGGATGTCCCTGGAAAAGCTCTTATCTTGAAGGAATTAATTTAGTAAAATCTCAGTGCTTAAAACTGCCATCACAGAACTGCAAATTACCTTTGCTGAGGGCACTGATACCAAACCCGTACCCCAGTCCCTGGATTTTGGACGTGCTGATAATAGTCTGGATGGCCCATTTTGTCTTTGGTCTAGAACACAGAGTATTCATTTTAAAAAAGACCTCTAAGACTGATATATCTGACCACTTTATTATGGTCAATCATTGATGCCTCCGAGCCCAAGGAAGCTACTTCTGGACATGATTAACTTGAGGTTTGTTTTTTTGCACAGTAAAGTTTTAAGTGACATTTGTTTTGTAGTGTTAGATAACGGTTTGCCAGTTATTCACTTGCCCATATGGTTATATCAGCTTTTGATGAATAGTTGAATGAGTTGATGCACTTGATGCGGTGTTGCCTGAGGGATTGGAGATCATGGTTCTTCAATTTAGGCTTGAACTTTTGCAGTTTACACAATGAAATTCCTCCTTAAATCGTTTAACAATATTATGCAGGGAAACATATGCAAATCCCAATAATTATTTGAGGAACATTGTTTTTAAATATTTCAATAAATTTTTCACACATTTGTTGATAAACTGAAAACCATCTACATCTTTACTTATATCCCGAGTTTGCAAAGTAATGAAACAAGAAGGAAATCTAAGAAACATTGCATTACTTACTTAATTTAGTATTTTTCATACCATCCCATTTTCTTCTGATTTGGGATCGTAAAATGTGAAAATAAAGTCACTATGTATATGCACCATATTTGTTTGATAGATAAATCTGTCGCAGATCTGTGAAGCAGAGCATGCTACCAAATATACCATATCTCCTCCACACACTTGTAGCATTGGGTCTCTGGTGGCAGCCTCCTCCCTTACACTGCCTGGGTAAATTACAAGGGCATAACAAGAGATAGTTCAACCACAGGCCTCCTGAAGTAAAGACAGCCTCTTCAGCTCGTAGGTGAAAGATCAGACATGTTCATTTGATGAAAGCTCTGCCAGATACACTGGCCTCATTCTTCTCAGAGCATGGTTAAGTGTTACTGGCTCATCTGACCTTCAGTCTCAAGCAGAATGGAATAAAAGGACAGAACAACTAAGGCTCTAACCCTGCTCTTCTCGGCTTAAAACAAAAACTAACCAGCCAAGAGGACCAACAGGGTCAAGGAAGTCAAAATTAGAAAGCATAATGTTATATGAATACAGTCAGTTATGAACAACAAATGTGTTCTTGGCATACGTAAATAAACAACTGCATGTGCAAATAGTACAATTTAGGCACATTTGTGGGGGTCAGGTGTAGGGAGTAACACATTTTCTTCCAAACATAGAGAGGCACTATAACACTATATGCTAAGCTTACACCAACAACTCTATCAAAGTCCACATAAAAAATAAAAGGGTTTAACAAAGAAATTAAACAAAAAGGAGAGGCACAAAATCAATGACTAAGAGGGCTAGGGTTGGGGAAACCTAAACAGCTTAGAACTGGAGCTGTGTTGGCAGCTGGTGGAGGATCAACAGCATATCAGCAGAGTTGTATAATGTTTTGGCTCATCTATGTATTTGTGAATTCTATTTTTTGCCTTTTATTGTAATATTTGCATGCACAGACATGCACTGCCTTTCTGGCGAATTTCTGTAGTTTGGTTGAATCAGGATCAAATCACTCTCTGGCTGTAATAAACTGCATTACAGTTTGTATGAAGGAGACCACCATACAAGTACTTTTATTTTATGTATTAAGTAAATGCACACACATATGACATATATTGACTAATTTCTGCATATGTAAAAATCTGCCATAAAGTTTCGAAAAAAGTATGTAAAGAAAATAAATTGATAATTGACAGCTGGTGCTCAGCTGTAACAAAAATGTCTCTAAGATCAAATATAGCTGTGGTTCCCAAAATAGGGGAGGATTTTTTTTTCTTGTGAATATGGTTACATTTTAAGCCATTTTTGTGCAGGGAGGCAATTTTGAGAAAACATGTTGAAAGTAGTGAATTCTGGTACGCAATAAAAAATGAAGCTACATAATGCATGCCACTTGGAATAATTCCACTGTAAAGGTAACTGGTTGCCTTATTTTGTTTTGTTCCATAAGAAGTTGCAGTTGTGTATGAATAACAATGTTTAAAATAAAACCCCAGTTAAGGTAGGGCAGAAACACGAATTAAACTTGCATTTACAATTACTTACATTTACTTTGACTTTAGTTTAATGAACAAGATATTTGTGTTTGATGTTTGTCCGGTCAATTTCATTTTATTACCTAATAAGCATCCGTTCCTGCATTTCAGGTATGCAACACATTGCAAAAATAAGTTGGTGCAGTGAAGCATTTACCACGTCATGTTGCTTATCAATAAAAAGCATTTAAGTTCCACACATGCGCAGTCATCCAGTGTACTTCACCCACTCACTCTCACTGTCAGAATCACTATAATACTAATTACGCACACCTGTTGCTCATTGTCACTTCCTCTGTTTAAGCCCTCTCTTTCATCACTTCCTCTCTGATCTACTTGGTTAACTGCAGTTGTGAAGGGCTCTCGATATTGCTCACTGGTTAGTTCTTTACCGTGTTTTTGTCCTCCCCTTGATTATCTCCTATAAAAAGGTTATCGGTTTTGAGTTTAGATTCTGTCCATTAAAGTCTCTGTCCTCGCTAGCTGTGTTTGGCTCCGCTTCTCTCCGTAGCATTACAAAAAAGCAGTTTTGCCGCTTAAGAAATTATAAAATGAAGTGTTTCAGGTTTTAGCCTTATTTTACCTGAAAACATGTTTTAAGGTGTCTTAAGTTTTGTCAGATAACAGTCTTTGCTTTTTGTCTGTGCACATGGTGTCAGACCAGGTTGCCTGACCACAGTACATGTTTCCACTGTGTGATGATCTATCCTAGATGTCTTTGAACCCAGAGAAGTTGACCTCACTTGAAGACCTGGGCATTTTTAACACGAGGCTTATTTTTCGAAAAGCAGTCAAGTTTTAAGTGGTATTTCTGAATGTAATTCCATATTGCACTGCTTGCCAAAGATTTGTCAATCAGCTATTAAAAAATGACAGTTCTCGGTGCAGAGATCACTAGAGTTCAGCATAGGTTTTCCCTTTACACCCTGAAATTCCTCCAGATTCCCTGAATTATTTAGTGCTATTATGCACTGTAGTGGAAGAAATGTGTAAATATTCCAATATTTTTTGAAAGACATTGTTTTTAAACATTTCAAAAATTCTCTCAAGCATTTGTTGACAAATAGGACATGTGCTCACCTTTGTTCCTCAAAGCCTTTCATGGATACTGTGTTTGTACCAAATAATGATTCTAATAATGAGTCTGGGAGCAAGAGTGTAATATGTATGTGTGTGTTAAAATATTTTTATCTACAAAATGGGGGAGGAAATGAATGCATGAAAAAATGAAAATGCCATTCAAATTTGTGTATATACAATGCTCACAAAAAATAAGGGATAGTTCAAAATGAAATCTATTTTTTGTGAGCAGAAATATCAAATTATTGTAAAAACTAATTTTTGCGAGGAGTATAGTTTGACTAATACTGAAAAATGATTAAAACTTTTAATTTTGTTGATTATACTATTTTAGTGTTAATCGCAATTAACTACACTTTTGCTTGCTCGCATTTGGCACCACAGAAATAGTTTATTGTTCTTTGCTAAAACAGAATGCACACATTAGTTGGTGAGATTGATATATTTTGGTCATGTGCAGGGCAGGGAACCGGGATATTTCAGGAAATACTGCTAAGGAGCTGTCAGGCAGGAGAAGAAGAGGACCAAATAAGAAGTTTATGAAAGTGGTGAGCGAGGACATATAGGTAATTGGTGAAACAGAAAAGGATGTCTAATATATGGTGAGATGGAGACAGATGATATGCTGTGGTCCCTAATGGGAGTGGTCAAAATAAAAAGAAGATGAGAAACTGTGGGACTCATGGGCATCTAATGTACCATGTGGTCAAACCAAACCAGCTACACTGAATCTGCTGTCACACAGTAATGAGAAAAGTCATATAAGAAAATGTCACAAAGAGTTAATAATTCTGTTCCCTGTAGTCTAATATTTCCAGATATGATATGTTGAACTCTGGGAATAGTGGGAATAGTGATCCAGAGACCATTTTGGACACCACCCATGTGTGTGGGTGCTTCACATTGTCAAATAACAAATTGTTATTGACGGCACACAAAAAGACATTTTGACCAGAAAACAACAAGACCGCAGAAGAATCAAAGCCCCCTGCACTGTAGTACACTTACATACAATATATAAGAACCAGATAAGCACTTTCACATGCTAATTATGAATACTGGACTGAATAGTATTTATCCAGACTATTTTCCAAAATACACAAACTATTTACAAAGTGCATTCATACATATATATGCAAACACACCCCATTCATTATAATATTCTTTGATTTTGTTGCACATTAACATTTATTTGGAAATGCCTTACATGTCATTCCTCTAAATAAAACTCTGTTAAGGATGTTTGTATGACAAGGCTCTGGCTGCATGTTTATTTAGTCAGTGTTATGTCGGTCATGTCTTTGGTCCGTAATTTTCCCTCTTATCTGATTTTCTTTGTCAGGTTTGTCAGATTTCAATTATGAGTAGGATAGCTTTCATTTCCTGTTCATGTGCAAAGAACACTGAATCTTTTCCTTGTTTCTCATTTAGCACTGGTAGAATAGACTTGAAAGTCAAATGAGAGCCATTTAAATGTAGCCCACACATGACTGCCTTATTCACCTAAAAAAGAAAAAGAAAGCGAACACAAGCAAACAACACAGCAAACCTAAATGGATGTCTAGTACCTTGTATATAAAGCTGAACATTATGCCAAGATTTGCATTCCTTGCTCTTGCAAAGATATAAAGCTGGGACAGGGATCATGAATGCATGAATTCCAATTGTTTGGAAACAATGTGCAAACAATGTGGATGCATAGATGGCAAGCAATATCAACCTGCTGGATAGGTTAAAAAGACAGAAGGTCATTATGTGCAGGTATTCATGCTGTGATGGGGACTTTGGATTATTTTATATCACAAATCTACAAATGCACTAATGAGTTAGGTAAGGAAAGGAGTTACTAGCCATAACTACGCTTTTTGCGCCATTTACATGAAAACCACTCTTTCCTATTACAATTTCTACAAATTTGGTATGAGATCAGGTTGAAAACACACTAATGGACTGTGTGGTCCAGTGGTCACCCTTTCATCTTCTCTGCACTATAACAGAGCAGAGCTATTGTCATTGAGAAGCCTACCTAAGGATATAAAAAAGAATTAGAGTTACATAAAACAAAGTCTGTGTCCAAGCCAGTAGTTCATTGGCTCCACATACAAACAGAAGGAAAAACGAAATAAAAAATTCAACATAATACTTAACTCGGGGTAAGTGTAAAGAAAGACAAGCACAGGCATATAATATGCAAAACAAGACTTGTATTTTTAATCTTTTTTTTTAATCAGGAGAAAAAAACCTCAGTTACATTTCTTAACGTTGGATTGTCCACATTAACTGCTAACAATTTCCCAGCTAGATCAGTCAGATCTATGTGAAGTGCTACCATTACGCCAGCATTAGATACCATTTTAGCTTACCTCAAACTCCCGATCTGCTCGCGGCTCGCCCTGGTAGCCATTACCGAGCATCCAGTGATGCCGCTATATGCAGAGTTTAATTGATGACGTGATGACGAACACCTGGGGTTCCCGTTACTTAAGGACAAGCCTCAGTCCCGTTCGGGGCCACGTCATCACACACACCATACGTTGGTCTTCCGCTAGCTACGTGACATTGTAAAAGGAACACAAGCGATCATTTACGGTCAGTCGGTAACGTCCCAGGGCTTACAGTGCCAACGGACGTGTACGGGGGGAAACCCCTGAGGTACTTAACGGTTCAGGGACAGAATCAGGGTTTCTCTCCGCCGTCCCACATCGACTGGTAACCGAGTCTCGCTCCGGTCGGCTGTGCGACTTGATTTAAGACGCGTCCCATTCTGGCTTCTTCACACGGCTCATGCTTGTTCTCTGGCGCTTCAGAGGCACTCTGCGTCACCTGATTTGGGACGTGCCCCAAAGCTGCTTCTTCACGCACCTCATGCACATGAGCTTGGGCTCGCCCCTTGGCGTCTCAGAGCTCCTCCACGCTACTCAATTTGCCGCACGTTGCCACCAATTCGCGTTCGCGTAAGCTGTGGGTGCCATTCCCAATTGGGACGCTTCATAGCTGAACTTTTTGCCTTTTTTAGTTTGTGGATTGGAGAGCTTTTTGCTCTACCTTTTGTGTTTCTTCCCTTATAATTATTAACGTTGTTTGTTCCCCGGTTTCTGCATCCTTGGTTCCTCACTCAAATCATAACAAATTACAACATATTTCATGTTAAAAAGGATAAATTTGAATGTTTTCAGAAAATACTCATTGGTCAGACCACAGAAGAATTTTCCACTTTGCGTCATCTGAAATGGGCTCAGGCTCAGAGATGCCGGCAATGTATCTGGGTGTTATTGATATATGTCTTTCACTATACATGGTAGAGATTTAACTTGCACTTGTAGATCGAGCGACAAACTGTGTTCACTGACAATGGTTTTCTAGTGTTCCTGAGTTCATATTGTAATATAAGTTACATAATTATAAACTTCTACAGTCCAAACAAGCTTAATCAGAAATGGTCTTTTTGACTACTTGAGCAACTTTTTTGGGAAGTCACACTAAATACTGTCTTTGCCTTCAGAAGCACATTTTATGTACATATTTTTTGTTAGCTTGTTAATAAGAAAAACAAAGAAATAATATACCATTGCTTAAATCTAAGGATGACCTTTTTGTGATTATTTGTTTGTTTCCTCTTTCTGTAAAACATCCTCATAAACAGATGGTAAAAGGTTCATAAAAGGTGCTATAGAATCTAAACATATCATAGCAATGTATATATAGACTGCTCTGCTTATAAGAAACCATAAGTGGAAACCATGTGCTGGTGGCCTCTTTTATATATACTGCTCACAAAAATTAGTGGATACTTCAAAATGAAATACTCCATAATGAACTATCCACCAAATTTGGTGAGTAGTGTAGATAGTAGCTTGGAAAGACAGAGTACACAGAGGCAAGCATTACTATATTGAACATATAAAATCGATTTTGTGAAACTACTTGATCTGAACTTCAAAAGTGGGCATTTTGAACAACAACTGGACAGGAACAACAAAAAGTAGCACCTCCATTATTTCACAAATTGTGACACTAAGACTAATTAGGGATCATGTTTGGCTCAGTTTCCTGCATGCTACAAATGACTTTAGATGAACACTCATAATATTATATCCCAACTGTAAGAAACACTGCCATGTTCCATGTTCATGTCCTCCACCTTTCAGAAAGCCACATCTCATATTTAAACCTTTCTTAAACCTCACTCTGAATATCCTCCAATGCTTGAAAGAAATTTAGATCACAGGCTTTTTGAACATGCAGAACAACTGAATAAAAATGCAGCTAGCTGTTCCAGGTTGTCCTAAACGTGTAAATTATCTGAGAACAACGTCTGGGTTTTCTCTTTTTTGCTTCATCATCTCTACTTGAAATTGTGTGGGATTTTTTTTGTGCAACAGAGCTGCTGCAAATTGAGACTGATTATGCTGATAAAGGCATCTCAAAAGTGACTGACCATGTGCTTATCACCATAGCAATAAAGACAGCTTTGCTAACAAAGATCAACACATATGTGCTGGCCACAACCTTTTACACCGAACCTGTGTTATACATTTTCCTTTCTTTCCTTATAAATCATCTTCAGATTTGAGCAATTTCACTTGTCCAGGAGGTATGGGACTTGGTCCTTTGTTCTAAAACCCTCCATAAAAGACTTGAATAGATCATGAAATGGCCACTGGGTGTAACATTTTTCATCCTGTAAAAGGGTGAGCACACAACTGGTAACCATCACTGGTGTAGACGCAATATATTGCAATATCCATCACATGGCTCAGCAAGTCTAGGCTCTCTTTGACTTGCAGTACTAGTACATCAATCAAAGGGCCAGTAACTCTCTTGGCCTCTTCTCTGCAAAACGGAACACTTTCCTGTCTTTTTCTGGCAAACAGTTTTACACAGCTTTCTTTTCTCACTGTCTAAGTTAAAGCCTACAAACTGGAAGTGTAATTCCAGTTTATACACATGGGACAGTTCGAAAGCATTGTGTTCAATTAATTGTTATGGATAAATTTACTCAGTGCTTTGAGTAGGACGTAATAGTTGTGTACCTGTACTTACCAGAAGAATGACTACAAGGTTTGTGTGTGTGCCAAGCTGCCACAGTTGTGTCCTTAAGCAAGACCCTTAACCCACCAATGCCTGGATTGTAAGACTGTAGCAGTTGTAAGTCACTCTGAATAAGGGCGTCTGCTAAATGCTAAAAAATGTAAATGTTAGTTTTGAATTAAGTTCCATCTGGATTTTACAAAAGCAGTAACAGTACCCCTGCCTAGTTAGCATTTTAAATCTAAATTGTATGATCACTATATAGTACAA
The DNA here is from genome assembly GCA_034779995.1 of Parotocinclus haroldoi. Lineage (NCBI taxonomy): Eukaryota > Metazoa > Chordata > Actinopteri > Siluriformes > Loricariidae > Parotocinclus > Parotocinclus haroldoi. Next base: position 15,359 of record JAUZST010005028.1, read on the forward strand.
TTGCCAGTCCATTGCTGGTTGCTTGCACACACACACACACACACACACACACACACACACTCTCTCTCTTTAGGTCTCTCTCTCTCTCTCTGTCTCTCTCTCTCTGTCTCTCTCTCTCTCTCTCTCTCTCTCTCACACACACACACACACAAGGACACTTTAAAAGGTGGCAACAAAATACTTAACAAAATATCGGAGTGCCCAGGGGAAACCCATGCAGACACATCAAGAGCATGCAGATACCACACTGGCAGTATCTGAAACCAGGTCTCTAGAGCTTCTAGGCTACATTACTGACAACTGTGATACCATGCCACCCATTGAGCTATACTATGAAAACTATAAAAAGCATGTTTGCTCATAAGGGGTAAAAAAAGTAATATTAACAATTTAAACAATTAAAATATTGTAAGGACAGTCAAATCCCTGACACCATGACTTTAAATTAATAATGAAAAATTCCATTAAGCCGCTGGTCACCTCTGCAGTTAGTCCTTGCTGCAGATACATGAGCAGAGGCAGAAG
>JAUZST010005029.1:0-15880 GCA_034779995.1 Parotocinclus haroldoi
CACAACAGCATGTGAAATTGATTGTCAATCAGTGTTGCTTCCTAAGTGGACAGTTTGATTTCACAGAAGTTTGATTTACTTGGAGTTATATTGTGTTGTTTGTGTTCCCTCTATTTTTTGCGCAGTGTACATTGCTCCTTTAATTTTATAGACATGTAAAAAGTTATGCACCCTTTAACAAAATAATGTAATTTTAAATTTTAATTTAAAGTACAGTTACAATAGCAAAAGTACTCCTTAATCTCCCGGCAAACAACCTGACACCAGTCCTTTATATATGGTTTGTACTCTTTGAAACACTTACAAAGAATATGTTTTAAAGGAATTGCTGCAGAGATTGTAGTTCTGCTACACAGGCATCCACACCCATGCTATTTATACATATATACCCATTTACAGAAGTCCTCCAGTAATATTCTTTCAGAGAACTAATCCTGCTGTAGATGACTAAAGTCTTATTTTTTCCACTAGCTAATGTTCATGCTTAAGTGAGTCATTATGAACTTGTGACATAAATGATACGTGTTATTGTGTTGCAGATGTGCCCAGAGAGCAGTAAGGGAGAACAACCGTTCCTCACTCCAGGAACCTTCCTCAGCTGCTCCTCTGACAACACCATCCGCCTATGGAACACAGATACTTACAGCGTCACAGTCCATCACAATGTCATCAGCAAGGTCAGCTACTTACCAAACTCTTACTTCTGTTCAGGTTTTAGCCATAGTATGATGATTAAAAACCCCATCTTCTTTAAAACAGGACCTTCAGAAGATCATTTACGTAGACAATAATGTCACAGCTTTGTTGGACACCGACTGTACCGTCATCAGCAATACTGAGAAAACCGATCCACAGACTTCTGAGAATAGGATAGGCATTAGGACCCTGTGCATCAGTCCAGATGGTCAGCACCTGGCATCGGGGGACCGCAATGGAATACTGAGGTTTGACCCTGAGATAGTTTTGTTTTACTTTGTCACTTAGCACCTCTGTTCTAATAGATTTAGGATAATTGGTCCACTGAGGTTGGAATGGAAAGAGCAATGTGTGGTTATGGTTCACTGGGTGCTCAGTGAGCAATAATCACACAGATGGCTTATACCAGTGTAGCTGTAATGAGCCTGTAAAAATGTGAGTAACGATTACTTGAGCTTTGACTCTGAAGTTGTGATTAGATGGAAACATCTGAGGCGGTTATGCAACATGCCATAAAAAGTATGATACATTAGGTCACTAACGGTAGCACTACTATTTAGGAAAGCTATATTTTCATGAGACTCTTAGGACTAGGGGTCTTGATTTTTGAAATTTTTAATTTGTAGATAATTTGAGTATTAAGATTTGAATAATTTTTGTGATTTAAAGGAAACGTTACAACGTAACTTTTTTTTTTTCTTTCCAAAAAGGCGTTTTATTTAATTGTATCTTATTATCTGTCCCTTGTAGACCAGCTCTTGTTTAATCACATAAAAGCACATGTATAAAAATTCATATTGTATTTCTGTTCATCTTTGATCTTTGACAGTGCAGGGATTCTGATTTTTGTTATAGTCCCTGTTCAAATGAGACCATTTGCTTTCACCATACCATATGGTGACAAAATGACAGTGAGACTATGCTATCAGAGAGACTACTTTCCATCCAGTCCCCAGCTGCTGGTTAATCACTGTATTGCCGCCTTTGTAAACTTCAAAATCCTAGAGCAGACCATTTGGGACTGGAAAGATAAATGCTTTAAGTCTTTAGGTTAAAAAAGGTTAGGATGTGGTTTCCCAGTCACAAACTCACTTCCAGGTCAATGGCCTATAAAGGGAATCATCAGCTACATTGACCTTCCCTGGTCTCTGTAGTTTGAGGTAGCCTTGTTGCATTCTGTTTGAGAAGTCTCACCTTCCATAGGTTGTGGCCTGGAACAGTAAAATTTTGACAAATCGGTTTCAACACATTGTAGTGGCTTTAACTAGGACCTTTGTCTTCGTCACCAACTACCACTGCACATGTGCTTTGAGAATTAGCTTCTCGTTTGTGTAAATGATGATGAATCTTTAATATTAGCAATGCTTAAGTTGTAATGGGTCAAGTTGGTAGCATTACCCCTTTTTAACCCTTTAACGTTCTGCTTAACTCTTTGGGTAGATTTATAAAATGTGCTTTTCTTAATTGCAACTTTAAAGAGTTAATCATATAGTTTGTAACAAAGCGGCAGAGGGGCACAACTGGTTTTAGGCCAAGTGGTGTTTTGTGCGTGCGTGTGTGCATGCGTGCCCTGTCCAGGGAATGCCCAGTCTTGCTCCTATGCTGCTGGTTACACATGGTTTAGGCCAGATGAGTTGGTAAAAGGTCTTATCAAACGCAAAACTACATTTACAGAAAATATATTTTTAATTAATTCATATTTGGTTAAGCTTCATTTTGCTCAAATGAACACATCTATTTCTACTGGAAAATTTTTATGACCTTTTAGTGTAACTTGGAAGTGAATATGATTTGAAAGGAGAAAAAAAACATGATATAAATATTGCGATCAAAATTTGCCCAAACCCACCTAGCAAGAGACATGATGTATGTAGGAGTATTAAGATCAAGTATACGTGGTCAATATATTTTAATATTTCAATTTGATTACAAATGCAAATTCTATCAAACGCCTAGGCAAGCTAGCTTAAATTGTCAAACACTGGAATTAAGCAACAGAAGGTTTCTTATATTCTATTTTAATACAAGCAGTGTAACAATTGAAATGGGGGTTATTTTAGTCATGAAATATAAGTTCATGAATTTTCTTACAGGACATTCTTTAATTGTATAATTAATTGTAATATTGTAAAAAATTGTAATATAATTGCTTGACTATTGATTGTAGGGCACCTGTGACTCAGACGCAAGAGCCAGCTGCTATAAACGGCTATTCCTGCAGGACCTGGGTCTAGCGATGCAGTAACAATGCTGTGATGGACTGGTGTCCTATTCAGGAAGCACTTTTTCCTGTGCCCAGTCGATTTTGGGACAGGTTATGATGGATATTCAGGCTGAGCTAAGACAGTGCCGTACTTTCTTATACAGAGCACTGCAACATTCAAGTCCTTGTTCAAGTGCTACGGCAGATTGCGTAAACAGATGATATAATTGTTTATAATTGTTTACCCAACAACAAAAACTTTGTATCTGTTTTGATATACCGTGAATACATTTGTGTGGTTCATTTCAGGTACTATTTTAAGCCATTTTGGTAAAGCTAAAAAGTATTAGAGGGATTCATAAACTTAAAGGCCGAAGCTTTTGCAAAATTAGAGAAGTCAGTTTTTAGTCTGGTAACATGCTGCCTTAACTGTTTTGTATTGGTTGCACTGTTTCAGGATCCATGAGCTTCAGAGCATGGGAGAGATTCTGAATGTGCAGGCTCACGATTCAGAGATCCTATGTTTGGAGTATTCAAAGCCAGAGACTGGTAAGTGATGAATGCGGCAACGAGGCTTTACAGTAGTCCAATCACTTTCTTCACTAACAACTGTGTTGCTGCACAGTCCACAAATGAGTTCTGCCCAGATAGTCAGCAGATGCTGTTCAGCACATCACTAGCTGATGTTTCGCACACATGGCCAACAGCCAACCTCTAAATTAAAGCTGCCTTAACATACTGCTGTGTAGACGAGTAATTAGATTCATTGGACTGCCATGGTTTATGTTCATTACACTACCCAGTAAAATAAAGTGAGTAAGAAGGTCTGGTGGATCAAAATTTTACATTTCTACAAATACAACCTGTACTGTGCATTGTTTTAAAGTGGAAGCTGTTAACGTTTGAAGTAGCCCCATATGTCTTCTCCCTCTCTGTTATCTATCTATATCACCACATCTCTCTCATTTAGGGTTAGCATGCATGTCTGGAGTTGTGGGTATTATAATATTTTTGCCTGCTAATAACCTTTATCTGTTGCACCAGCATAATCAGATTTGTTAACCTGTATATTAACTCCTAAATACAGTAAGTAAGGGAAATGGATTACATACTAGGTCCATTGTGCAAACTGACCTAGTTACTATTTTTGGACTAGGTCCCAAACCTACTTTGCTTTTCAAATCCAGTTCCTTTTTTATTGCTCTATATCTCTGTGACTCGCATTTATTTCAGCAGGCACATTAAAATGTTGTTGATGTTCATAGTTATGTTTTGGTAGAAGAACATTAGAAGACACAATTCCCCAGTGGTCATCAAAAACAAATATATAATTGTGTTGTGATGGTAGTTCTATCAATAATGTCAAATGTGTTCAATGTAGTAGTCCAAATGTCGTTTATGGAATCTCAGTGGGCAGTGTTTTAAATTGCATTTTGCTGAGCTCATTAAAGAATATGAAATTCTGATTTATGCCGTGCAGCTGTTAATATTATGAGATCATGTAAATTCATTTCTGGTTCATTGAGATGACTGCTTATTGCTGCTCTCCAGTTTATTTTAATATCCTATTCCCCAGACACATAAATTATTCTAGACGGAGTAGTCAATGCTTCCATAAAAAAGAAAACTAATAACGTAGTCCGGTATTTAGCACTTTATTATTTTATGAGCATGTTTTATTGCCCTTCCTCCCTGATTCTTGCTAAATGCTGACTCACCCTTTTATATGTCTCTGAATTAGCATGTGGCTTCAATCGAAAGAAAAACCAGTAACAGTTTGGGGTACTAGATAAGCTGATAAGCAGCTGAGAAAATTTGGCAATCTTTAATTCATCAGTGCAGTGATGTTACATGTACTGGCTGTAAATGAGAATTGCTATCATGAATGGAAATGATTGTGGTATAATGTGAACGTATTTGCACCATTTCTGCAGACTTAAGGTTGCTGGCCTCAGCAAGCAGAGACCGGTTGATCCATGTTCTGGATGCAGAGCGTGAGTATGGCCTGGTGCAGACGCTGGACGAACACTCCTCATCAATCACTGCAGTGCGCTTTGCTGGTGAGATCTGACACGGCTCGATTCTCCCAATCTCCAAGGGGCTTGTTGGGTCATTTAATTTGTAACAGTTAAACAGATTTTAAACCAATTTAACCGTTCTGCTCTGTGCTTCCTCTGCCCTTAGCAAATGATGGTAAAATCAGAATGATCAGCTGTGGTGCTGACAAAAGTATTTACTTCCGGACAGCACATAAGGTAAGCATTCTGTATGTATTGACCTCTTATTTGATTTTCACTATTTTTATACATCAGAAGACCCATATATTGATGATTTGTAATAAAACTTTGGCGAGGTTAATGGTTTTATATCCTATCATATATGATGATTGTTGTAGTCTGGGATTTAAATAAACATAGGAAATTTACTATATTACCTTGTGTAGCACAATTAACAACAGATATTTAGGATTTACAGAGGTCCAAAACCCCAACAAGAGCTCAAAGGAACAATTCCCTGATGATATCCAATGTTATGCAGCAAACCAAATGACTTTATTAGGTACAGCTTGCATCTACATTTAGGTCAGATAGCACACACTCTTAGCCGGAGCGACTTACAATTGGACCCAACAGTGACAATTTGCACTTCTTGCACTCATCATATGGAAGTACTACAATTACTGACTGTAGTCCAATCTGTTCTCCAATGGTCAGGATCCACCACAGATCAGGTACTAATTGAGTGTTGGATCATTCTCAGCACTGCAGTGAGACTAATATGGTGGTGTGTTAGTGTTTTGCACTGATATGAGTGGATCAGACATACCTCCATGTCACTGCTAGACTGTGAATTATTCACCAACCAAAAAATGCCAAGCATTTTGGCAGCATCCCGTGAGCACTGAAGAACGATTAGAGGTTGACTAATGCAAGCCACACAGAAAAATATTAGTTTCATTTTACATATACATGGTGGAACAACATGGCAGCTGTGTATCGTGAGTGAATGCAGTGGACAAAAAAACTACAGCAGCACTGCTGTGTCTGATCCAGTCATACCAGCATAACACGCACAAACACACTGTCAACCACTAAAGTATTAGCTGATCCGTGGTGGTCCTGTGAGAGTTTGTTTGATAAACGGTGCAAGAGGTCAGCACATTTTTTTTCACAGCTCCAGAGCGCCCAGTTTGATAAAACCTTCAAAACCCTGACCTAGTGAAATTTGCATGTTCTCCCCCGACTACTCTGGTTTCCTCCAACATTCCAAAGATGTGTGTTAGGTTATTTGGTAACTTTAAATTGGCCCAGTAAGAATGTCTAGTACCGGTGTAACCTTGCTCCTGTTGTGAATAGTCTTTGGTGATGCCACGTTAAATGAGAAAGAAAAATTATAATCTTTTAACTAAATGGTTAATTATCATGCAGATATTATGACGCTGCTATGTTGAATGAGTCTAGTTAAGACATTAATACATCATATAATACGACTTCATTCATTCTTATCTTATTTTTATTTAAACACTGAATTGTTTCATATTTAATTTGTGACTAATAATGTTATGTCTCCCTCATCCTGTCATTTAATCACTTCTTTCTTTCAACTCAACTTACAGACAAACAAAGGAATCGAGTTTACACGCACTCACCATATTGTGAGGAAGACTACTCTGTATGATATGGATATCGACTCCACACGCAAGTATGCTGCTGTTGGCTGCCAGGACCGCAGCATCAGGTAAGAGGGGCATGTGGACCTAGTTGTAACCTTTAAGGTCAAATTATTCATTTCTCAGGTGTTTAAGGAAAGATGGGTTTATAAGCCCAAATTCCTTGCTGAAACAACAGGCATGCTGTGATGTCCTCCCTCTCACTCTCTCTCTCTCTCTCTATATATATATATCTCTCTCTCTCTCTCTCTCTCTCTCTATCTGTATCTCTCTCTCTCTCTCTCTCTCTCTCTCTCTCTCTCTCTCTCTCTCTCTCTCTGTTGGTTACATATTACATTTATCCTTTTCATTTATTCTCAAAGTGGATCCGTCTGTTCGCCGTTGACTTCCATCGTCTCGTTTTCTCACAGTCATTATTCCTTGTAATTTTGGAACCGGACTAACGGTAACGTGGGCGGAGCTTACGGTCAGACCGCTGAGGTTGTTACAGGACAGATCGAGCACCGTCGCTTTGGGGACTGCAGCCTGCAGGACAGAAGGAGTCGAGGGTCAGTCAGGATCTGCGTGAGCATGCTGTAACCTGTACCGTGTTTCTGTGCTGCCACTCTCACCAGCTCCTTCACCGGAACCTCTGTAAGGTTGGACAAACTGAGATCGAGCTCATTTCCATCCACCTTGTCACGCAGACTCTCCGCCTTGCCTTTACTCATCCTGTCAACAAAACAGAAACGCACAGGCTCGAGTTTCAAATCAAGCCAGAAACCTGGGCTGGATCAAGACTTTAGCCTCCTTTTACAGCTTAGATATTATATGTAAGATGTAAAATGGATAGGTTCAGCGTAAAAGCAGCTAAATGTACTAATTAAAAAGGGGGAACAGGTTCTGAAGCCTGAAGCCACCTAATACTATACAGATGACAATAAACGAACAACAAGGTAACATTATGAACACAATAGGTTGTTATGTGGGCCATTATAGGATCGCTAAAACAACAAATCTAATGGTGGCCTAATACTTTTGAACATGAACTCATGCCCGTTATTATAACCACGCTTAATTCAGCAGCACGAAGCGAGAGTAAACCATAAAACCTCCCCATTTTAACAACTTAACTCGACCCTGAATAGGTAATAAGATAGAATTAATTAAATACAAAGCGTCAGTGTTTTAGTTCATATGCGACTTAGTGAGCCAGTTCGACCATTTAGCCATCGGTCACATTTTCAGTTATCAGCACCGCCCATTCTTATAAATGTTTATCCAAACTTACGTTTCACCGCCGAGAATTCGGAAATAAACTCCCGAACAAACCTGTCTTCACTCCTGAAAGTTAAAATTAACTGATTGTAAATCCACGTCATTCATTCAGACCCGCACAAGTTGAGCTGGCAGAGCGCACCGCGTCAGAGTCCCAAATAAACCAATGCTCCCTACCTCAGAGCACTACTTTATATGTAGATATGGACTTCTATAGTGCACTTTGTGTTTAAAAACAAAGGTTATTTGCATACGGCCTTAGTCCAGACACTGAAGGTGCACTGCACATGCGCGAGGAACCTTGAAACGCTATATATAGAGCCATCTATCGCGATGGAGGATCAGCTCGTTACGCGAAACATGGCCATAAGTATGTGGACACCGTACTTTTGGCCAACGTACACCGATTATGGCTTGTTTGTCAAGGCAAACGTGACCTAGCTGTCACAGTTCCACTTAAAATTCGTAGCTAAGCAACCTTGTTTACGTTTTACAATAAGTCCAGGTAGCTAGCGTAGCCGTCTAGATTTAAACCTCTAAACTCCCGGACTGTTTATTTGTTCCATTTCCAAACTTTTAGCGCCCTTCCGACGTCCCCAATCAGTTCCTGGTGGTGCTGTGTTGTTCATTATTCCACAACCTTAACCTTGTTCGTGTTTAAAAGTGTAAGTTCACGTTTCGAGCCCGCTTAGCCGGTGTTTATGTCAGTCTGGGTCACACAGAGGTTCGTCAATAGAGTAAAAATGTTCGTAAATACAGTTAAATGAAGAAGTTCCCAAATATTACTTTAAGGAAATCATAATTAGACACAACAATGAGGGGATGTTTCAAAATAAATTAGCCCACGATTACCCTACTGAAAACAAAACCAGACCAGCGTTTGTTGTGCTTTGAACATGTTTTTGCTGGGGACGCTGGTCTTCGCTGGTTCTTGGATGATTGTGACCAGTGCATGCTGGTCACTAGCACATGCTGGTTGAACAACAAAACCAGCAAGATCCTACTGGGCAACCAGCTTTGCCAGCATAGATCTGATGCTGGACAATGCTTGTTTTTTTCAGCTGGGTAAACATCCCCTCATTTTTGTGAGCAGTATACTTACCCAAGGTTATCTCAATTATTATATTATATAATATAACTTTTGTTTTACAGCCTAAGGCACCCGTGAGGTCTTCGTAAGGGCAGGATTTAAGAGCATCGTGTTTTCAAGAATACCACTTGTTGTTAGAACTGAAGAAGTTACTTGAAGAATGACATTTTTCGTAACCTTTTGTCTTAGGAGTGAAGCTGAGAAATAAAACACACACTTAAGAATTTGTCTCTTAAGACACTTTCGTGAAAAGTCCCCCACATAAAGTCACCTGAATATAAACAATGCGTTTGAACTTGTTTTCTCTGGTAAACAATCCGAGCTCATATTGTGTTTAGGGACCTAAAGAAAGGACCGATTTATTCTGCTGGAACTGATTGTTTCCATTCAATCAGGCTAAGGAAATATATGATAATTTATAGTCACAGAAGCATCGGACAATTTCCGAGTCCCCAAAATAAGACATGGCCCAAATGAGGTCAAGAGAAGACCGAGACCCAGTCATTTACGCTCTTGGCACTGGACTCGAGTATCGAATATCCTAGTATTATCATGCTTTAAACAGAGTTGTAGTTTAAAACATAAAGCAAAGATTAAAGACGGATCAAAATGTAAAAAAATATGCAGAGCGGTTAAAGTCCAATCTAAACTCCAATCCTTAATGACCAGGTTGGAATGTCTGATAAAGTAACAACAGCATAATCTCCACAGCCAGTTAGCTCTGACACTGTTTATCTATATCACAGCGTAAATGTTATATTGACCCTCATGACTCGAGACTCTTGGCTATAAAAGAAGCTCATCAAACCGAAAATAAAGACGCGGCTACATTTGTTAGAAAGGCATGTTTATTCGGATTATTTTACATCTGCGTGTTTTTCTGTATAAAAAAAAAGAATCGACGGACAGACTCGTCCCTTTTCATGGGTGCACAATAAAAGGAACTGAATGATCATGGATAGCTGTGTGCATGGAAAGGTGGTCCTACGTGCTGCAGGTGGGCAGTTTCGACCATGCTACGCCAAACTCCGTCGCTTCCGCTCTAAGTCGTCTGGACGTCTGCCTGGAGACACCGAGCTGGACTTCAACTATGGTAAACATCACATCTGGTGCAGATTCGGGGACCGACTGAGACACCATGCCCGTGTCACATGCACCACGGTCCACGTACTAACGCAAAACAAACATGTAAACAAAGCCAACTGGGAACGGCTCTTCACATTCGAGCGCTGACTTGTGAGTTTTACTTTACTGCTTTTTAGTACAACCAAAAGCTCGGTGTGTGATATTAAAAACTGCAACAAGAAAACAAACACATAACACCGCAGGATAATCCTAAAACGCCCGGGGTCCCAGTCAGTCCATGACTTCTAACACTGCCATAAATTAGGACTTTTTATGGCTGTGATTTTAGGAAGGAACTGGTCTGGTCTGGACTGGACCGGTCTGGACTGGTTTGGACTGGACTGGTCTGGTCTGAACTTGTCTGGACTGGTCTGGTATGATCTGGACTGGTCTGGACTGGTTTGGACTTGACTGGTCTGGTCTGAACTGGTCTGATCATGACTGGACTGGACTGCTCTGGTCTGGTCTGGTCTGGTCTGATCATGACCGGACTGGTCTGGTCTGGACTGGACTGGACTGGACTGGACTGGACTGCTCTGGTCTGGTCTGATCATGACTGGACTGGTCTGGTCTGAACTGGTCTGGTCTGGACTGGACTGGACTGGTCTGGTCTGAGGGGAGAATTGACTGGTCATTTCTTAGGTGATTTTATTTCGCTGATCAACTACATGTGGAAAAACTGAACACAGTCAGTTAACCTTTAACCCGACAAATCAGATACTTTAAAAATGAGTGTTTACTGAGCGATGGTCCTGTGGAACCTCTATACCGCGTTTACGATCAATCTAAATCAGTAAAAGTTTTAGTACAAACAGCTCACTTGTTATCGTGGAATGTGAAAGTCTTATTCGAGTCTGGCACTGGTACCGTATTCCTTCTAAGAGCCGCTCTCGGTAAATCTCGGTAAAACCCAATCCATTCAGGAACTTACAGCTGTATCTGTAAACATGACACGCCCGGACGTTCGTTATGTTAGAGGCTACTGACGAGGTTTTTTTTGGGGTGGGGGGTGGGAGGGTTTAGGGTGGGTTAACGGTGTAACATGAACAGTTCACACGATGAGAGTTATTGCTCTGACGTCCATCCCGTGAACCGCTCGGCTCCTCTGATGTGACGACACTTCAGCGCCGCCCTACAGGGAGAGCAGGGAAGCGTATGATTCTAACTCCAAATGTTCTGGATTTAGAGAACGGTCTGTATGTAATCAAACGGTTCCTGCTTCAACTGATTATGCTTCATCCATTACTGAAGGAAACAAAAGCTTCTAGTCGCGTCTCCATCCAGTTTCGGGAACCTTCTGAGGAACTAAATAATTCCTGACACTGCTTAATGAGCTATGAATAGAATCCTGGAAAATTACGAGGGACTAGAGTTCTGAAAAAATAGTGTACGGGATTAAACAGTTCGGGAACCTTTTGGGGGACTAAAGAGTTCTGAAAGACCTCATTAAAAATTTAGGAGGTATGCAGTTCAGGAACCTTTTGGGGAACTAAATCATTCCTGACTTTGCTTAATGAGCTTTAGAACCCTGAAAGATAACGAGAGACTAGAGAGTTCTGAAATTATTTTTTTTTGTGAATTAGGAACCATTTGAGGGACTTAAGAGTTTAAAAAACTCATATTAGGAATTCATCTGTTCAAGAACCCTTTAAAGGACTAAAGAGTTCTGAAAAAAAACCTTCATATTAGGAATGAATCAGATCAGTAACCTTTTGAGGAATTTAAGAGTTCTGAAAGAAGCTCATATTAGAAATTTAGGAGGTAAACAGTTCAGGAACCTTTTGAGGGACTGAACAGTTCTGGAAAACTTAATTTGGGATGGGATTAATCAGTTCAGGAACCTTTTGAGGGATTAAAGAGTTCTGAAAGAACCTCATATTAGAATCTTGTGAAGTAAACAGTTCATGAACCTTTTGAGGAATTAAAGAAATATGCTTAGAATGAAATTAAGAATATAAGACGTCACAATGCTCACAAAAACAACTTGTGGAACCAATTGAGAAACAAGAAAGTTCCATAACCTTTTGAGGAACTGTACTATGACTGAGAACAATTTAAGACCTAAAGAGAGAGAGAGATTAAGAAGTTCTGGACGTTTTGTGAAACGGATGCATTTTGAACTTTTTCTACAAAACTCAAAAAGTTCTGAAACTGCCTTGTGGAACTAAAAAGCAGAAGTGTGGAACTAAATCACCACTTTGGTCTCTATGGAGTTCATAGAGGTTCCTGTTCCTCAAACATTTAGGGTTCAGCAAAAAAGTACTTATAAGGCAGTAGGGCCTAAAGGGGTCTGGTTCAGACATGTGCCTACAGTTCCTGAAAAGGTTCTTGGCTTTGCTGCTCATGCACCGATACAGGAGCTGCTGTAGGACATGGAGAGGAGGAACCATGACTGAGAAGTTCTCCTGGGGGGGGGGGTTATAAAGTTTTGGGTGACGAGGGTCGGAGCCGGTTCCCCTCGGGCCAGGGCAGTACTGCGGTTGGGCCGTTTTCAAACAGCATGCGGTCCGTGGCGTGTTCTCGGTGACTTTTTGGGGCTCGTAATGGGGTTGGTGTTGCCCTGCTCCTCCAGGTTGATGTTGCTGGGGGACACATGCTGAAGCGGAGACAGGTTCGAGCGCCGGTACGACTGCAGGTACAGCAGACCTGTCAGAGAGCACCAAAGTCAAATCAATAAAATATTAACAATTATTCTGTATGACTTTTGAATAAATAAGCCTGGTATTACTCCTACAATGTTCCCTTCTGTCCAAATCTCGGGATTTATCATGAATCAGAATAACGGGGGTTTGTTTTTGGGTTTTTTTTCCTGACCTCGAGGGCAGATCCTCAATTAGGACGATTTATCAGCTTTGGATTCTAATTTTAATTCTAAAGAAATCCCAAATCCTGATCTCTCCAAATCATAGGCGTGAGCCTTTTACCCGGGATGTGAGGACTTCAACAGTTCAGGAACCTTTTGAGGGACTAAAAACTTCTGGAAAATGTGTTTTAGAGATTAGTAGCTTCTGGAACCTTTTACTGGATTATGAGTTCTGAAAAAAACACACATTAGGAATGAATCAGTTCTGGAACCTTTTGAGGAACCAAAGAGTTCCAAATGACCTAATCGTAATATTTAAACCATACAGGAAACTTTTAAGTTCCTAAAGAGTTCAGAAAGAAAATCATATTAGAAATATAGGAACTAAACTATGCAGGAACCTTTTCAGGGACTAAAGGGTTCCAAAACTGTGGTTTTAGGAGCTAAAGGATTCGGGAACCTAAAGAAACCTTAAGTCACTAAAGAGTTCAGAAAGAAAATCATATTAGGGATTAATGAGCTCAGGAACATTTTGAGGAACTAAAAGACCTCCCATTCAGAGTTCAGGAACCTTTTTGTTTGTTTGTTTGTATTTCTCAACCTAGAAAAAAATCCCCGCTAACCAAATGTCTGCATTAAATAAATCCCAACGAATAAAAGTCAGGCGTCCCGATCCGAATGCATACCTATTCCTCAACGTTTACAGGACACGAGTCCTCATCTGGCCAGACATCCAGGACATAGAGAGAGAGAGAGAGAGAGACAGACAGAGAGAGTGAGTGAGAGAGAGAGAGTGTGTGTGTGTGAGAGAGAGAAAGAGAGAGAGAGAGAGAGAGAGAGAGAGAGAGAGAGAGAGAGAGAGTGTGTGTGTGTGTGTGAGAGAGAGAGAGAGAGAGAGAGAGAGAGAGAGAGAGAGAGAGAGAGAGAGAGAGAGAGAGAGAGAGAGAGAGAGAGTGTGTGTGTGTGTGTGTGAGAGAGAGAGAGAGAGAGAGAGAGAGAGAGAGAGAGAGATACTGTGGAAGTGTGTTCATTCTGCCCTCTGCTGATTACAGGAGAGAATTACATTAGCACCTTCCCATGATGTCTCTGTTTTCCAGCTCAACACCAGACACGAGTCTGAAGCCGCGAGTCTCCGAGGCCTCGGAGATGAATCAGCACAACGGCGCCCCCTACCTGCCTGTCAGCAGAGCTCCTTTTCCTGCTGTCACTGTCGACCAGTCCATGTCAAGCTACTCAGGTCTGAATTTGAACCCTTATATGCTGATTTAGTACACCAAAATTATAGAATGGAATACAGGAATAATGCTTTTATAGAACACAGGCACCCTGTGCTCCTCCATCTGTTCTCTGGTCTGTTCTCTAATGGTCAGGACCACCATAGGACCAGCACATATCAGGTCCTATTTGGGTGGTGGATCATCCCAGTTCTGCAGTGACACTGGTGGTGATGGTGTGTTAGTGTGTGTTGCACGGGGATGAATGACTCAGACACAGCAGTGCTGCTAGAGTTTTTAATTGGATATTTCATTCATATATATATATATATATATATATATATATATATATTTACGCTTACACAAACATGAGGGGTTATTTAAAAAAGAATCTAAAAAGGATCCCACAAGAACTGCTGGATAATCTGATCCTGTCCATGTCCCATCACTCTCAGTGTTTTTGGCACTCTTGGGTGATCATACACCCTACTGAACAGTCAATGTTGGGGAACTCTGGTCCAGATTAACATGCTGTTCAATCAACGTAATTGATTTTGCATCTAATTTGCATAATCAAACAACTTTCTATGACTTTTTTGATCCTAATGGGCCTATTTAATGAAATTAAAAAATGCTTGTTTTTTTGAATCGCTTCTTCATATTCATTTTGGAATATCCCCTCATTTTTGTGACATTACATTCATAACATTGCATTACATTTCAACTTTACTGACCTGCATTCAGCCCTTCAGAAGCTTTATCGCACAAACTGGACGATGCTCTGTATGATTATCACACGCTTTAATTAAAAGTGTTTTGGATTCGAAGATTAAAGCACTTGTTTAATCTCTGCAGGAAACCCAATGACAGCTGTTTATGCCATATCAGCCAACCGGCCCGGATACTCTGACTACTTTGTCCTGTCACCACCATCCTCATACCGCAGTCCATCATGGATGTCCTACCCTCCAGAGCCAGATGACCTTCCTCGCCAGTGGAGTGACACGGTAATGCTCTGCAAGTGACTAGCTAAGAGCCACTCTCTTCTCAATGGTTTATTCTGACTCAAGGGAACATTCTATTTCTAGCATTTTGAAATTCCCTGAAAGAAATTTGCACTTACACAAATGATACGAGATCATTTATAGATCTCACAGGATTTTTACAATGAAAGAAGTCAAATAATGAAACCCGGTAGGAAGAACTGTTTTCATTTAATAGACTAGTATGAGATTTTTATGTCTTGTCCATATATACATCATTTAAACTGGGATGATCAATTCTGTTGAGAAGCATAACGATGGGAATTATTTTATAAAAACTGTAATTAGGGTTATAATACTTATTAATTATTTGCTTCATCAGGCTTTCAGGACTTTTACAATGAATCAGATTTGTTAGTGTGTGTGATCCCACGACAAATACGGTGTGTGTGTGTGTGTGTGTGTGTGTGTGTGTAAATAGTGCTAAAATAAGGAAATATCACATTAGTTTGTGAGGGGTGTATATACATTTTGAAAGATATATACATAAGGACTTTTTGGTTTATGCGACTCTCACAGACAAAAGCAAAGTATAGAAGAATGTGTCCAAAATGGTTTGAACTTTGTAGTTCTCCATATAGTACGTAGAATTAAAAGAAAAAAGTTGGATAATTTAAGAGACCATTTTTTAGATACAGACCATAGACCACACATCCCTACTCATCAAAAATGAAATTAGTAATAAATAATCAGTATTAAATTATTAACACATTGTTTATATATATATATATATATATATATATATATATATATATATATATAGAGAGAGAGAGAGAGAG
>JAUZST010005030.1:0-15879 GCA_034779995.1 Parotocinclus haroldoi
ACACCTGGTAGGGATCCTGGGGATTTAGCGAGACTAGGAATGGTCTCGCGAGATCTCCCGGGGACCCTATCGTAACAGATTTGGTACAAAAGCAGTGTCCACAAATTAAAATCTTGAGGACACAGTCTATGTATCTTTCAAAAAAGATCTGCCATGCAGAATGAGATAAACCATCAGCCCAGAGGTTGGGACAAGTCAATATTGCCTTATTGCATTGTCACTGATGCAGAGAACAGAAAGTATCTTTTTCTCAAATTTCAAGAATTATACAGAAAATCCTAAGTCAGCAGAATCTCCATTTGCAGGTCATTTTTATAGCACCAACCAATCCAGGATGTTAAATAAGAAAGCCTCAGCAGAAAGCTCAGTCTGCAAATCATGCTGTAATTTATGTTCTGTCAGGAGGATTACAAATGAAACAAATTCTTCATGTAAATTATACTGAATACCTGAAATAATCATGTTGCACTGTGATTTCATCATGTGTGAGGGATAGGCCGAGAGGCAAGCACTGATAATTAACAGCTATGCTAATTACCTTATTTTAGTGTTTACAGTCTCGCAAAAGAGGAGTCCTGAATATTTCATCAGATTATTACATTGATTTTAATTCCAATGCTACCTCTTAGCAATACCCTTAATAGTGCTTAATTGTAAATAATTGGGTAATTTCCCTCCAAATCCATTATTTTACTAAATTAAAGGTAACGGTTTAATTACATAACAGCTGCCATAATGTTTTATGGCATGACACATCTTTTATCCCAACTGGGACAAGCTTTGTTTGTTTGCTGCTCACGTAAATGAGCCAAAAAGGAATCAGTGGTAGAAAATGAAAAGTAATGTTATGCTAAACTGATCAGGTAATTTTTTAAAAATCTAATTTTAACGCCTGTTTTGTTAGAAAAGTTCTCTGTGAATGCTACTTTACTTGTAACTATTTTATTATATATTTTTATGGGATAACACATATAATATATGATACTTTGATACAATGTAAAGTAGTGTGCCCTTGAAATAACTAAACACAGCCATTATTGTCTGCAACAAAATTGAGTACAGCCTTTGGTTTACAAAGGGGTTTATATTTACAAAGATGTGAGGGGTATACTTACATTTGTGAGATACTGTATGTAACATTATGCACAGGGACAAGCACAGACACGCACACCAACAAAACAAAATAACAACAAAAACATGGCTATATTTTAGACTATTCTCTTGGAAATGATCAAACCATAACAACAGCAAATAGTGCACTATACGGTAAAACCATTCGAGATTCACACTCGAAAAAAATTAAACAGGGTGAAAATGGCACCCACTAGTAAGTTACAGTACTGTATAGCTGATTCTCTATTTTAAAAAAATCATTACCTTCCTTGCAGGATGGTCCTCCATATGCAGAGAGTGTACAGTCGCATACGTAGCCACTGCTCTTTTCGACACATCTTCCCTGGTTGTGGCAATATCCTGCAGAACTGCCGCAGTGACCCGCACAGCCAGGGCTCACCCCTGAGTTCACCTTGGCCTGCCCATCTAGGTCAAAGGCCACTCCATTTACTGTGAGTGCTCGCATGCAGCCCAAAAAGCCTCTTTGTCTGGAAGCTGTTCCTCCTGAAGGTAGTAAATTATCATACACATCAAACAAAATCTTTAGTGCTGAATGAATAAAAGTGCTGACTTCATTCTGGCAGTGTTTAGATATAGGTAGATTTTATTTTAAATATTGTAGGTAGTCAGTGGATTTTGCACACAACAGTACATAGTCCATCAATTGTGAAACCCATGCACTGAACTTCTGTCTCTGTCAACCTTGGCATTATTGTAGAAAATGTAAATATTACAGGTTAAAATGATGTGTCATGGTGAGAATTCTGTCAATCATGTCAAGTAAGAATTCCATTGCAGGTAGTTTCTGCAATGTGTTCTGCAAAGTGTTGCAAATTTGGCTGTTTTTTTTCTATAAAGCCTAATTTTCTGATTTCTGACTTCCTTTATGACTTCTAACCCATAGTAAACAACTTTACAACAAGGATTCAATCTTTCCAGCAGCACACCAGGATTGAATGCATGGCTTTGTGCAGACTTCACAATCCCACACATTTGTGTACCTGCTTCATTCTTATATATCGCATCATAAATACAACATGAATTAAGTTGTCTAACTATTACCCTGTCCTTTTAATCAGCTGATAAGCTATGTTTTACATTTATAATGTGCATATATATATATATATATATATGTGATTAACATTAACATGTGTGGTGTTTGTGTTTCACTGTTACAAACTGATCAGACAAAGCAGCACGATGTGCATGACAAGTAAATTATATATATATATATACTAGAATATCTCATCCACTTGTAGCAGTCCAAAACATTTTTTTAAAAATCGGTCTTTTACCAGCTCAACACACTAGAATGCCACCAACAACACATCAGTGTCACTGCAGTGCTGTTAATGATCCGCCTAAATAATACATGTTCTGTTGTGACCCTGTAAACATCACAGGGCAAAAATATGAACAGAAGCATTAACTCATAACTCTTAAAATAAATTTAATAGGTAGATTCTCAGATTTAGATGGTATTGTAAAGATAAGAACATTATCTTATCTCTGCGAAGACCCTTCACCAACTTCAATTCATTCAGAATGCTGCTGTCAGAGTTTTGACTTTTACAAACACATTTTATCACATCATTTTGGTTCTAAAAGAGCTTCACTGGCTGTACTTTTCATATTCAATGCAAAATCCTCATCCTTACATTAACAGCTATTCATGGTTTAGTTACTGTTAATTCAGTAACCCTCATCTCACACTATTCTCATATATCTCTCACATATTCTCATATTATAATATCAGTTTTGGTCCTTGGATTAAAATATTCTTGCTGTCCCCAGGTTTAGACTTTACATTATGGATGGGCAATCTTTCACTCTCTCTGTCCTACTGCTTCTCTCTCTCTTGTACAACATACTTGAGCTTTTGAAAGGCGTTATATAAGTTCACCTATATTAATATTATTATTATTATTATTATTATTATTATTATTATTATTAATAGTTAATGTCAAACAATAAAAAATCATCATGTTAATGATCCCTTCTATTTGACTTACCTACAAAGAGCTGGTTGTTGATCTGCAGACGGATTTGTGTGTGGGCCTGAGGCTCAAGAAAACTTAGTGGCAGCTGGTCCACCTGCAGTGATGCCTCTTTCACATTTCTCTCAGCTCGAACCCAGTGCCACTGCTGGTCATTCAGTGGCATCAAAGATTTAACACTAAGCACAGCTGGTCCATAGCCCCCATCAAAGGAGAATTTCACAACTGAGGAAGCTGATGGAGAGATGGAATTCAGAATAACATAGACAGAAAGGTATGGATTTCTATTTATTTCTCTCACACACACCCTCAAATTAAAAATAAAAAGATGTAGTATTTTTGAGTAGTAGGATATATGATTAATACTGTCTTTTCACACTTTCCAAGTTAATCCCTAAATAATATAGCTGATTATAAGGTCTGTTTCACCTGAAACCGTGTCATTGGAAATGGCATTTAATTTAAACAATTTCAATGAAGTTGGGACATTGTGTAAAGCATAAATGAAAACAGAATATAATGATTCTTTTTTAGCCTATTGTTGTGACTCTGCTTCGCCCCGTAACAGCTCTCATCAGAGCCCTCACCGTGGCCCAGTGCTGTCCAGACGTTCAACGCACACCTTCAGAACTAAGAAACAGGACAGCGCCTTCCACTGAGAAATGAAGAGGCGGGATCCTCAAACGATGGACGGAGAGCGCTGATGAGACCAGTTGCGGCTCATTCCGCCCAGCGGTTTAGATGAGTATAAAAGTTGCTCAAGAGAGAGCGAGAGCGGGCGTTTTATCTTTAAGTAGACTAAGCCTGGAAAACCCGCGGATTCGCCTCTCTTGCTGCCTCGTACTGCCGCCGCGCTGTGAACCGACGGGGAGCCGAACTCCACGCTGTTTGGCTCGTCAGCAGAGTCAGAGGGGGCGGTACTGTCCAGGACCACTGCTCCATTTCGCCCGCCTCGCGCGATAAGTTCCCGATCTGGGCTTGTGTGTTTGAAATGCCTTCCGTTTTACCTCTAGCCCCTGGTGACCCCGGTGTCGTTTTCGGAATCACGCCCTTTTGTTTTATTGGCCCGTTTGGTCCTGGTTCGGCTCTCCTGTGTTTAATAAAAACCCCTTCGGCGCTGTTTGTTATTCTCGCCTCCCGGTCCTCTTTCATTGGTGCGTTTTGTCCCGGCACGTTCCACTATATTCAATTGAATACACTGCAATTAAGATCTTTAATGTTCAAACATAACTTTATTGTTTTTGCAAATATTGTATCATTTTGAATTTGATTCCTGCAACACGTTCCAAAAAGTTGGGATATGGGCATGTTTACCACTTCACCTTTCCTCAATCAATACGTGTTTGGGAACTGAGGTCACTAATTGTTGAAGCTTTGAAGGTGGAATTATTTCCCATTCTTGCTTGATGTACAACTTCAGTTGCTCTGAATCTTTTGATGATAATGTGGACTGCAGATGATTAAATCCCTAAATTCCTTGCAATTAAACTGTTTTTGTGACTTTTTGCTTATGCAGTTGCTCATGGAGTGGTGAACCTCACCCCATCCTTGTTTGGGAATGAATGGGCCTTTCGGGGATGCTCCCTTTATACCCAATCATGACACTCACTTGTTTCCACATAACCTGTTTACCTCTGGAATGTTTCAAACAGGTGTTTTTGAGCATTCCCCAAATTTCCCAGTATTTTGTTTTCCAACTTTCCTGGAACGTGTTGCAGGCATCACATTCAAATTTAGTGAATAAAAAACAATAGTTTATCCATTTGAACATTAAATAACTCATCTTTGTCGTGTATTCAGTTGAAAAGGATTTGCAAATCATCATATTCTGTTTTATCACATACCAACAGCTTATAATCAAACAGAAATAAGGCTACAATCATTCATATTATCAGAATGAGGATAACAATATGACAATATGATGGACAGAGACATGATCTCTGCAGCAGGTGAAAAATATATGCACAAGACAGCATTACCATGGTAACCACAAAGCTGAGGGTAAACTTGATGTTATTTATATTTTGTGCCACACCTTTGATGTAATGAAGAATCCATCATAAGGGATGGCTCCCTAAGCATTTATCCAAATATGAGGGTGGTCTAAGGCTACATTTGCAATTACAGAGAAAGGTCCTCATATTTCAGGACACATTCTTCGTAGAACTTTGGAGACTTAGTGCTCTTGAACCTATTCACCAAGTAGGAAATTAGGCATAAATAAAAGAATAATCAAGAACGTTCAATTTACAGGTAAGCACAATGAACCATCCAATCAATAGAAAGCTTAAAATGCATCTTTTCTATTTTTCTTTCACAAGCTTATCGTTTCTTTAATCTTTGATTTAGGGTGACAAACGTCCAATTTTCTCAGCACAATCCTGTGTTTCAGTACATGTCGCACTGTACTATAAAATATATATTTTTAACTTGTCTTACATATAAAATGATACATGATACATGGATCACAGAAATGATACATTTCTGAAAAAAGATACAATGTATAGCAACAAAGTGGTTTGCCAGAAATGCAGAGCTAACAATATCAATAACAGAGCTTTTCAATATCGCAGGGAGTGTGCAATGATATTAATAATGTAAATAAAAAGCACAACGTGAAAAAAAGTGTGCAACCGCAAGTGTTATCAGTATATTTACTAAACATACTAAGACTCAAACAAAATGTATGCAATTGAGGGACTGTTTGCATGTAATTTAGTTGTTCATGGACTGCATTGTGAAACTCATCTGAAAAGGATCTGACGCAAAGTTTTCTAGTCCATTGTCAGGCTCCAGTGTCAGAAGAGGAAGTTCACAGCGATTGAAAAAAGTATTGATGCATAAAACCATGAAGCTGTTAAACTTTTAAACTCTGTTGGTGCATTATTTTTTTCAACTGCTATTGACTATCTGGATCATTGGGCAAAATCATTTGACGGAACTGAGAAGCTGGACTGGGTCTTGCTTGGAAACATCCCACAGTGGAACAAGATTCAGGATATTGTTTTCAACTTCAGTATCATTCTGTATTAATTATGAAAATATGCTTTATGACAATAACACCAATGCTCAGGAGATAGAGAGATGTATCCTGGGTTCGATTCTATGCTGCTCTGCTTTTTGCCCAGTTTGGTTATTTTTACCCTATCCCTTAGTTTGCTTTGTTTTTGTTTTCCCAGTGTGGCGTGAGTATGTGTTGTGCTTGCTTCACAGAGATCGATTGGACCTGATTCTTCCATCACCACTCCCACCTCATTATCCAAACGCCAGCTCTTCGTTCCGTTATCTCATCAGGTACCTGGCTAAGCCAATTAGGGTTTAGGGTGAGCCTTAAACCTTTGTACTAGGTATTGTTTGTCCTCCATGTTATTCTCATTCACTATTCCTCGTCCATACCCATGCATTGTTTTTTTTCCAGCCTCCGGATCTCACTGGCCGTGCTTCTGCATGCTACCTGGAATGCACGCACGCAGCAGATCCACTCCTGCCTAGAGCGACCCAAGAGATTCTTTGCCATCATCTGGTCTGCTGAGATGCCTCTGGTTCTTGGTCATCCCTGTCTGGCTCTCCACAGCCCGACCCTTCTGCCACCAAAATTGCCTTTTATAGCCAGTGGGCCTACCCAGGGTGCACCCGCAGTACCACAAACTCCTGTAGGAGACCACACCAAGAGCCTTCCACCCACAGGCCATATGACTGCTCCACTGACCTGCTCCCGGGGACGTCCCTGCCCACTAGCTGCTTTTACCTGCTCTCCTGCAGCGAGAGTGGGGCTATGGAGGACTACATTGCTGACTGCCTGGCAGCAGAACTCGTCAGGCCCTCCTGGTCTCCCCTAGTGGCATGATTTTTCTTTGTGAGGCACAAAGCTCTGCACCGACTTCCGTAGTCTGAACGGCATCCCCAAGTGGAACTGGTACCCACTCATCTCCTTTGCTTCCTGCATTAGCCACTATCTTCTCCAAGTTGATTCTTCGCAACAGACTTCACACTTCAACAAACTGCTGGGGCACTTTAAAGGTCTTGTGACATTCATGCTCTTTGGGCTTACTAACTCTTCAGCCATGTTCCAGACACTGGTCAAAGATGTGCTCAGAGACTACCTCAACCGCTTCAACTTTCTATACCTTCACAACATCCTCGTCTTCTCCTGGTCGGAAGAGGCGCACGTCCGACACGTCCACCAGGTACTCACTCGCCTCTTGGAGAACAGATTATAATCACAATGTAACAATTTATAAAAAAAATGTTCCCAGATGTTAAATGTGTTTTCCTAGTTGTTTGTGTCTTAAATGAAAAGAAAAAAAAGTTATTATTCCCTGTAAACATTGCTTTTGTGGTCAGCACAATGATATTTTGAAAGTTATCTATTTTTAATGATATCGCGATATTTCAAGAGACTTTAGGAGGAACCACTACTTTCAAATGTATATATTGTGTGTTATTCTGGTACCGGGTGATCGGTCTTGCCTCGCTGAATGCTCAGTACACTCTTGTACTTTGATACTGCATGCATGGAATAAAGACTGACCATTTTTATCAAGTTTGGAGAGATGTCCTTTTTCCTTAAAGTACACAGGAACTCACTCAATTTAGATGGCATTAAGAGGTTGCACACATCCAGCAGATGCATTTTTCTACGTATGTGGCCAATTTATAAAGACAAGAGTGAAAAAAGTACTCTGTGAAAGCATGCCTGTTAGTGACCAAGTCAAACCATGAACTCCTCATTTCACGTGAGCACTGCAAGAAAACTCTTTATGGTAAGTGGATAAATGCTACTCTTTTAAATAGCAGATTTTAATTTTTATTTTGCAAAATTTTGAAATCAGTTTAAGTTTAGAGTTTTAATTAACACCTTTTCCCAAATTTCAATGTTGTAGTTAAATATATATCAAACAATACAATATATACAGATATATTGTATTGTTTGATATATAACAGATTTCAAACTGTGTTAATATCGTACATATCACTAGTCATTAGTGTGAAATAGGCCTAAATCAAATTCTCAATCCAAATTTTATTTTGTTTGCTTATAGGTTGGTACAGGGGAGAGGAGAGAGCCATGCATTTTGCTATCCCAAGAATTTGGAGTGAACCGACTGATCACTCAAATTGCTACTTCTGCATGGTGGACCCTTCCAAACGTCGCACTGGCAAAAATGCACCACCTGTAACGTATCCTGACATTTCTTCATCTATTGCCCCAGTATCACACTACCCTGAACTTCTTGTACCAACTCCTCCAAACAGAACTCAACCACCTTCAGGAGAAGGTCAGACACTGAGGAAGACGTTGAAGATATCGATTTCTCTTTAAGCCATACTACCCTAACCAAAAAGACCTCAACGATCTGATCAGAGACCTTGGTCTCACCAAGTCCAACGCTGAGTTTCTGACATCAAGGCTCAAGCAATGGAACTTTTTAGATGCAAGCGTCCCAGATCAGAAAGAAAGTCACAGATCAGAGGAAGCGTCACCAAGTTTTTTCCAGCTTCTTCAGTCATGAAGATGGACTGTGGTTCTGCAACAATGTGGCCGGTCTATTTGAGGCTATAGGTATCCCAAAGGAGTGGCACTTCTTCATAGACAGTTACTGATACTTTTACTGAAGCGCACTACCACAAGCGGGACTGGCCTCAGTGGACAGAGTTCTCCGTGGGGACAAACAACGTAAAGCGAGAGCCACTGGTGGACCCATGCAAGGTGCTGATGCCACCACTACACATAAAGTTGGGGTTTATAAAACAAATTGTCAGGGCTCAAGAGGAGGACAAGGATAAGGATAAGGAGTCGAGAGCTTTCAATTACCTCCAAGATCTTTTCCCTAAGCTGTCTGAAGCAAAGATCAAAGCTGGTGTCTTCGTCGGACTACAAATCAAGAAGATGATAGAGTGCAGTGAATTTCCCAAGAAACTAAATATGAAGGAGAGAGCAGCTTGGAACAGTTTCGTCGCAGTGGTTCACAGTTTCCTGGACAAACATAAAGATGAAAACTATGCACAACTGGTTCAGAATCTGAAAAAGAGCTATGTTGCAATGGGCTGCAGGATGTCACTTAAAATCCATATCCTTCATGTTCATCTTGATAAGTTTAAAGAGAACATGGGAGCTTATTCAGAGGAGCAAGGAGAGCGGTTTCACCAGGACATTATGAACTTTGAACGCCATTACCAAGACAATATAATGACAACATGATGGGTGACTATATTTGGGAATTGATATATTTACAAATATTAGGATCCATAAACAAAAAGTCAGGGAACCATCATGCCACATTCTACAAACTAGAACTCCAGAACAGTGGTTTTATGCACTGCCTTCTTTGTGGTGTACTGCAGTGTGTGTGTGTGTGTGTGTGTGTGTGTGTGTGTGTGTGTGTGTGTGTGTCTGTGTGTATGTGTGCGCGCCTGCATGCGTGTGTGTGTGTGTGTGTGTGTGTGTGTTAGAGTTAGAGAGAGAGAAAGAGAGAGAGAAAAAGGAAGGCAGGGAGAGAGAGAGTGATAGAGAAAAGGGAGGGATGGAGAGAAAGCTCTGGCAGGCTCACTGTGGAAATACATATGCCTGAAGTGCAATGTGCTTCTCCTAGGATGCTGCTTCTGTTTCTAGTCTTTTCCACCTCACTCAGTGTCTGCTCTCACATTGTTTTTGTCCTATCCCCCAGCTAATATCTCACATTTGCTTAATAACTCAGCATTCCGTTCTGAAGATGACACCCCCTTATGAATCCAGACACACAAGCTCATTTCTCTGCCTATGGGTATCCAAGAAGTCTGACATGCCTTGGTATTCCCTTTTGAGGACATACCTTCTTTAAAGTGGACACTCGGGTACCGATTTTGGTCAAGTAAGTACCACTCAAGAATCTGACAGCATGTCAACTGCCGAGATATTGTCTTGATGTCTGAGTGTGCTGTGCATGTGTGGATGTGTGCACTGTAAACGGATAGCTCCATCATTTTTAGTTTCTTTCATGTGTATAATGTGAATTTATATATTGTGAGAGCTATAAAAAATCTCTGTCCAGGGCTAATTCATTACAGCAGGTTCACAAAAATAAGCAAGATGCTGGTACGTACAAAAATATACATTTAAGGTGCAGCATTCGTAGTTGTGGCTTTCTCGTGACTTAATTGGCTTTGAAATCCAAATTAAAACTGGATTTGGTAATAAAAAAAGATTCTGGCATGAGCTTTGTGTAGATCCTTTGGACAGAGGCAGATCAGTAAATAGATAAGAAGTTATGACTAAGAGTGCTTAAACTGTTGAAGGAAATTTAATGCAATGACACTGAAGATTATGTTTGTACTTCCTTTATCTGATATCATATTAATTAGTGTTTTGCAACACTGAGTTATACTTTTTTTTCTTATTTTTTTAAAATAAGAATAGATATGTATACAACGTGGTTTTGCTAAAAGCTATGTGACATTTTTATAATATATTATATAATATATAATAATATATAATATATTACTAGAATATACTAATATACATATATTAGTTGAATATGTATCATGTTTTGGCTGGATGCCCATAGCGTATGTTGAAATGGAAAAGTACTACGTGGGTGTACAGGCATGCATCAGGAAAAGAGCAGTATGAAGAGCTAAGGTGGTGGAGGAGACTTATTTCTATGGAAACAGAATATCTCCTCATCTCCTACCCCTCCTCTTCTCACTTATTCTGATATCTCTTCATATACTATAGTTACAGGTAAAGAAACAAGTTGCAGTCGATCTGAAGACAGCAAGAGCTCACATAAAGATACACACACCTCCACAATCTGAACCACCACCATCTTGATTTGGTTTACATAACAATCAACATTTGACCACACATTAAATTATTTAATACTGTTTAATGAAATTTGTGTATGAGGCACAGAGAAATATTCAAAATTACCTTAGCTCTGTTGCAAGATGCATGACATACTGTATAAAATAATTAATCAGAGTTATTAGTTTTGCATTATTTCTGGTTCATCATAGCATGTATGAGGTGTAATTTCATAAGATATTAATTGCATTTTCAGACTGGCAAGCAGGCTGGCGTTTCCACTGCACTGAATCGGTGCATGGTAATGTGAGTCGTGAGGAGCTTTAAGCTTGAGCTAATCCCTGAGTGCTTTTATGTCAGCTTCACTGTGACTACTCTCCTGTCAGTGCAGAAACATGTTCCTTTCCTTGTTTTTAAAATATCGTGGTAACAAATACAGCCTGAACGACTGAACGATGTCTACAATTCAAGTTCCTCTCATGGAGTCGTGACTGAGACTGGCAACATTTTCTCATGACGCATCGTGACCATGGAGACGGTGGATGAACAGCCCCCAACCATACTCAGCATGAAAATATGGAAAGCCATTGGGGTCAAGTGGACATATAACATTACTGCATTAATGTACTTGTTTGTAAATGGAGGTTTCTTAGGGGTTTCACATATGAAGACAACACAAGGGACTTTTCTCCTTTATTTTTCATCATTTGTCTTATTTGACATTCTTAACATATATACAACTGATGTTGTATATTTTAAAACAAGTTATTACTATGAACCCCCGTTATCCTTATGAATGCAGTGGTGGACCAGACTGTATGACTACACCCACTAGGGCAATATTTAGACAATATTGCAAAAAAAATGTAATATATTGCTTTACTGAACCAAAAAGGTTACCACAGTAATTCTCTTTGGTGTACCCCTAGGTCAGGGGTTCATCCTGGAGGAAGACCTTAATACCACAGGTTATCACAGAAAGACCATAGAAGGCAATTATGAGACACTAAACTAAATGTCAGAAGGCCAGTATTCCTATGGCCTGGTATTGGGATGAATTGGACAGAAGAATTAAAACACATCAACCTACAAGTGTAACACAAGTGTTCTAACATTTAAAACATTTCTGCAATGCCTAGGTGTTTAGCTATTACAGAGATGGTTGATGAATCAAAAAATTCTATTTGTGATTTATTTATTTCCAGTTGCTTATTTGTTTTTTCTGTGTACTTTGAGGTAGCCATTGTGAATCTGAGGTTGTATTTAAATGATATATTCTTATATATTCTTAGATCCTTCGCATAGCTAGAACTGTTAGTTTTTTAGAGAAGTATAGATGCAGAAGTGCATGTGGCAGGAGTAAACATTTTTTTTTCTCTTGCAGGTGGAGCACTGGGCAATGTTAACATCACATAAGTGGCTGTTGAGCACACTGTCCAAAGGGACAGGCCAGCTGACCATTTAATTTCAAGGTAATATCTGATTAATATAATTTATATTCAAAAAACAAACAAACAAATTGTCTTCATCTTGGATCTAAATAGATGTCTTAAATAATTTCCCTGCATAATTAATGGCACCCCTGGTAGAGCTAAGTAAAGAGGGTTAAATTTAACTTTTGGTGAGTTAACTTAATATTGGACAGAAAAATTTGAAAAATCAACCTTTAACCATTTGAGAACCAAGGGCCATATTTGTCCTATTCTTTTAAAATGGACGGAAAATGTGACTGAAACAACCTAGAGCAGGCACATTTTATGAAACCACACTTTGTATGGTTGATGTTATAGAAATAAGGCTAGTTGTGATTTATGTCAGATTGAGAGGAATTTTGTGTTAAAATAACTACAATTATATGCGTACAATCCTTACAGTCCTGAAAGGGTTAACTGAACAAAACTTAGGTTGAGAACAAAATCCAAAAAATATCAAGAAATAATTATTTTTTAACAAAACCTGTATTGCAGGAACTTCAGCAGATTGGTTCAGGGCGCTTCTTCTATTATTAAATGTAATAGTTGTTCATGGTATTTTGGAGTGTCAGAGCTTGTGGGTACACCCTTATCTTGCTGGGATGACTACTAATTAAGAGCTAAATAAGTTGGCATTAGTTTAAGTTTGTATTTATTCCCTTCAGATGATTGTATATATTCCTATATATAGATAATTCAGGGTAAATTTGATTATTGGTTATGACCATATTTCCAATATATGCAGAGGTATCTGGTTGGGATGTTTACAGATAAATTCTGTTGGATCCACAAATTGACAGTGAACGTATTAATGGTACCCATTTTCGCTGATACACATTCACTTGGTGGAGATGTAATCCAATAATTCAGTCTAATTTTGGGACATTCATACAATGCTAACAGAAAAAACATCATGCCAACAGAAAAACAAAATATTTTAGTTTTACAGCCTTCATTGGAAAATATTTGCACATTGAGTGAAATGTTGTGGTTAAGGGAAAGAGACTCTTACAAGTCAATCTAGAGACCAGACTTAGACCAACAGGTTTTACTCAATTCAGGTTTACTATGACTTGCTAGCATCCATTTTCACATCAATTCTGATCAGTCATGTAGGAAAACAGGCCCAGTGCATAATGGTACCACCAACAGGCTTCACAATAGGTGTATTTTGGATACATTATTTTGTTTTGTTTTCACTGAACTTCAATCCAAAATGTTGCTCTCATTTGTATATAAGTGCCACATGGCATGAGAAGTGCAATCAAAAAAGTGCACTGTGAAAAATAAAAAAAATTGCCATACAAGCCAGGTTTGTGTAAAGCTTGTAAGATTGCTGTCACTTACACAGAACACCAAATTTCTGTGCTAATTAACAAATGGTGAGTAATCTGCAAGCTGATTGTTAATGACCAGTTTTATAATGGCATCTCAAAAATATACTCTAATTAAATATTATATTATTTTATGTATAATTGATCATCATTTTTAAAAGTACTAATAATTTGATGTAACACCAAAAACAATGTGTACTAATGACAGGGAGCAGTGCTACCTGCAGGGTAATTGTAATTTAAAAACATTAATACCAATCTGTCTAAAAATAATAACATACTGGGTGTCACACAGCACATGGCTGCACATACATTTTCATTCCTGGTTGTTGACTCAGGTTGGAGTTTTTCATTTTAGTGCAGATGAGTTTTAGGTTCTGTTACAAAATTGTATTCAGTTACCGGCTACTAGTCAAGACCAGGTATGGTTACCTGGACCTGAAAGGCCAAATGTTTCACAGCTACTAACATAAAATGGCAATTAGAAGGCATATTGCTAATTAAATTAAGTTATAAAACAGTAATTAAATGTGAATAATTAAATAAAAAATACAGCCCACTGATGACTCAAAGTGCAAACTGTTGAACTATGACTCAACATTAATTTAAAATGCTGAAATTGGATGATGGAATGCAAGGCTTGCAATATGCCCAGTCTTTGCCAATGAAATGGCTTTTTTTTATAATTGTACTTAATTCCTTGCTTCCATATGGCATGTTTTCAGCAGGTTAACAAAAGGTTTGTCATCAAAATGGATTCTAAAATATTGTATTTTATTTTTGTACTATCAGACTTGAATGTTGAGCAATCTCATAAACAGGGACACCAGATACCTTCTTTGGTTGGTGTAAAAGCATTTTACATCCCCAAATCAGAAAACATTTGGACAGTATGGAAAATGCAGACAATATGAACCCAAGATATTTAATGTTTCATTTCTGGTCGATTAAATTTCATTTGCTACTAAACAACCATCCCTATATTTCAGGCCTGCAACACATTAAAAAAGTTGGGACAGGTGACTTTAGGGCTAGTAATGAGGGAGAAAAAAATAAGCAACAATGTGATGGATAAGATCAACAGGTGATTGCAAGCATGATTTGGTGTTTCTATGAAATGCTGAGTCTTTTGACTAAGAGAGCATCTCCAGATTGCTAACAAATTATTCCTCAGATACACTTTGAGAATTTTTAAATGAAAAGATTTTTTAGAAGTGTTTAAAACTAACGAACTTCAAAAAAAGATGGGAACACAGTGCATAATGTCATTAAGTGATTCAAGAAATCTGGAGGAACTGTACTGCAAAGGTACACGGCTAAACTGCAGATCCATTACGTACGATCCCACAAATGGCACAGGAACAAGAAGCAATACAATACGAAGTTGCATTCAGAAATGCCACTTAAAACATTACTGTGCAAAGAGAAATCATGTCCAAATTTGCCACTTCTGTCCTCTTCTCTGACACAATCACACAATGGAAATGTGTATTGAGCTCAGATGAATTGGTTTTCCAGATATTCTTTGAAGAAATGGACTGAAATAAAGTCAAGAAGCCAGGGCCTGTCATTCACAGTGCCCTTGGTAAAGATTATTTATTTACACTTCTGTAAGTTACAGCATTAATGCAGAAAAGTACATTAAGATTATGGAGCAACATATGCTCTCTTTAAGACAACATGACTAAGCACGCTATTTTTGCAGTTTGTAAAAAAGTTTGTTAACATACATTTTCCAGCCTGGATTGTATAATTATTTGTGTGCTACCAGATCAAAAACACTTTGACTGTCTAAAACAGATATGAAGTAAAAAGCTGTAAAATATAGAATGTTACACTATTTGACACGTAAAATAATTGTTGTACTGCAATACTGGTGTAAATGAGATGAGCCTAAGCTTTAATGCACTGTAAAGTGCGTTTAAAAAATAATAGTAAGAAGAAATAGTTGCTGCATACCTGTCAAATATTACACTTCTACCACTGTCTAGTGAAAAGTGTCTCCTATAAGAACAAGTCTCTTATTTTCCATCGCACCTAATAATGCATGGCAGGAGCAACCACTGGACAGAGAACCATGGAAGGAACATGAACACACACACAAACACGAACACACACACACACACACACACACACACACACACACACACACACACACACACACACACACACACACACAC
>JAUZST010005031.1:0-15879 GCA_034779995.1 Parotocinclus haroldoi
GTGTGTGTGTGTGTGTGTGTGTGTGTGTGTGTGTGTGTGTGTGTGTGTGTGTGTGTGTGTGTGTGTGTGTGTAAGAATGTGCTTAGGCAATAAAGGAGATGCCCAGTTAAAATGAAAAACTCGAAAGCTAACCATGAGGAAATCTTAAGCCAGAGACAGATTGCTAGACATATCAAACTATGCCAATGACATGCAGCAATAGACATTCCAAAAATATTTTCAGACATGTTATACCCACATGACGAGCTCTGCAGGCCTGTGTAAATTCAGCGTTCGCTTGTCTCAGATTTCTTCTCAGACTGTTCTTCATTACAAACATAAACGACCCCAAACACAAATCAAATCCATGCAACCACCATACTGCTTACAACATTTAGAGGTCATTTCAAATTGAAATAACCTCACCTAAACCCGTCAAGCATTTATAGGGGCCCTTTAAAGACGGAGAAAGCCAAGCTAACACTGATCATCACACTTATCCACGCCAGCTCAGGGAACACCTGTCACTACAATTGTCATGGCTTAGGGTTTGGTATCATATGCATTTTATCCATTTCCCGTTCTGCTTATCGATTCCTATGTTGATGCCAAACATGCTGGCAAAATGTTTAGCACAAAGAATATATTTGTTTTTATATTCCGACTTAAAAAAACTAATCTTTTTTTTTTTTTTAACATTAAGCTTTTTGTAAGTAAACAGCTTAACCTGGCTTAAAAATACTGGAACAGCATTTGAGGAACAACAAATTCTCTCAATTACTAGGAGTCATAAGTAATCTGTACTGCAGAAATGACGACGCTGTGGTCTAAAGGAAAAGAAGCCATTTTTTAAATTATGCTTTCTTACAGGTTAAATGGAAAGAGAAAAAAAAAGCTTAATGTAAAAAAAAAAAAAAAAAAAGACTTGCCTTTTGGATCACCCAATTTGTCATTTCAGCAGTGGAGATTACTGCTCTCCAGTTGTAATGGCGAAAAACGGTGTGTTCCTAAATCGCAGTCTTAAGTAATTAAACCATGTTAAGCATTTTTAAAACGTATAATAGGTTTGGATAGGAAGAAGCTTAAGAAGCTTAAGATGATTCGTTTTAAAGTTAAAGTATATTTTGGAACTGGTAATAGCTAGAATCAATAAGTGGAATCCAAACTGGAATCGACAAAACGCAAACAAGGACCAACCCAAAGCATAACAATTTGAAAGGAAAGTGATAAAGAATGAATATTTATTCACCAATCCTGCTCAGGCAGCACGAGAGAGCAATAAGTTGGTTACAATGGCCGTATATGTATAGTAAAAATTATACCACAGCTAGGCTTACGACTAACTTGCCAGATGTAGCGGCTTTGTTTCGTCTTAGTAGGTCAACATGTCTAGGGGGGAAAAACCCACACTGACAGCTTCA
Organism: Parotocinclus haroldoi; assembly: GCA_034779995.1. Classification (NCBI taxonomy): domain Eukaryota; kingdom Metazoa; phylum Chordata; class Actinopteri; order Siluriformes; family Loricariidae; genus Parotocinclus; species Parotocinclus haroldoi. The sequence goes on from JAUZST010005031.1 coordinate 1,401, forward strand.
AAACATCAAAGCCAACAAAAGAGAATGAAAATTTGTTGCTGTAAGGCCCAAGCTTGGAAACCAACCGCTATTGTGAACCAGTTATTCAACAATACCTGTAAGCACACTATTGTGTAGAGCAGCTAACAGATATCCAATGGGCACAAAGTCTGTGATGCAAGATGGGAGGCCAAAAATCAGTCACGGTTGTCAAAACGTACATCTTGGAACGCCACAAAACACAACAGTGTGAAATGGTATGGTGGAACTTTTCACGTTTTAATGAAGTAAAAATTAAAAAACGTATGCAGTCGAGCTGGCACAAGTCTGAGCGAAATCTGATAATCCATGTGATCCCAGTAAGGTTTCACAATATTCTAAAAGCCATTTGTGATGTTAGCAAATGATGTTTCCTCAAATACGCCTATAAATGCCAAATGAGGTTTTGGTCTGCTGACTACGTAGGAAAATCCAGTCAGCATTTCTTGATCTTCTTTCATCTTCAAGTTGGCAGGATTTAAGTTACGTTTCTAATCATTATGCTCCTGCAGTACAAATAATTCCCCACAAATCCCCCCCCCCCAACATAAATACTCCCTCCACCAAACTTCACAGTTGGCTTGATACACCGTCATATCATTTTGTCTCCTGTGCCCTCCTTACATAAACCCTTCAGTTACTGCCATAGACCTCAAACCAGGGTTCGTAGGACTTATTTTGACCAGGGCACAGACTTTTTAAACGAACACCCAATTTTGCTTTGCTCGGGTGTAAGGGGAGGTCACACTAACTATATACTGCTCACAAAAAAAAAATAGGGCATGTTTCAAAATAAAATATGCCCTAATGAAATATCCCCTAATTTTTGTCAGCAGTTTACATCCCTCCAGCTCAATGCTGCATATACATTTTCCGTATTCTAATAAGGAGAAATAAATATATATCTTCCTTATACCATTGGTAAAACAACAAACCTAACAGTGGTCTTTTGCACTGTACACAAACATGTACGCACATGATACAAAGGTCCTACTAAACAACTCTATTACATTGCTTACTATAAGCATAAGCAGCCCATTTCCCATTAACCTTTGCTATTTTCTGCGCCTTGTATTTCAAACTAACATTACTTAGTGCTATATAAACCATATGACTTTTGTAGCATAATGTGTTCTAACAGGGTAGTGAGTTTGGTGGTGGAATGTTGTGGGCCAGGGCTTGATTGGTTTATTAGACGTTTTATTTGTATGAAAGCAATAGAACAATCAAGGTTGTGTGTTATCACGAATAACGTCACGGCTGTAATTATCTACACACTCACCTGAGCTCGTGCCTACGACCAAAATCACAGCCATGATGTCATTTGGGATAACTCACTATAACTGGAAATCATATAAAAAAAAAAAAAAATCTGAGGCTCACAAACAGTGCAGCACTAAGACTAATACCTACCATCATGAGGGTCCTGATCAGTCTTATAGCCATCTGTCATCAGAACTCTTAAGCTTAAGTAACTCTACTCTACCCTACTCTACCCTACCCTACCCTACCCTACCCTACTCTACCCTACTCTACCCTACTCTACCCTACTCTACCCTACTCTACCCTACTCTACCCTACTCTACCCTACGTGGAAGGGATAGCATTCGAATTGCAAATAGATCAAAGCTAGACCAGACAATCACAGCTGCACGTGACCTTATGTATACAGAATAGGGCGGTTTGCACCCCCAACCAGGTGTGTTCGGTTGCTCTGTGATGCATGAGCCGCAGTTGGGTGCAGGTGGCTGCCTTTTCACGTGTCTCGAACAAAGCACCTGCTAGCAATCAGCCTCTAATGTTGACGGCTGTGGTGTAGAAAGGGGAGACTCAACTAGGCAGGGATCTGGAAGGAACAACAACAACCAACTTCAAATCTCTATCATGTCATGACTATTAAAGGCTGGAACATGATCCCCCAACATCTCCCCCTCCACCATGGGTTTTAAAGACAAAAAAAAAACTGAACACAGCAACCAAATAATTCTCTCTTCTGATAAAAGAAGAGCAAAAGCAGAGATCACTTATGCTAGAAGAACGAATACAACTGTGGTAGTTTAGCAGTGAAGTTACTGGAGTCTGAAAGTCCAATCTCAGCCAAGGTACCACTGCGGGGAGCTTGAGTCACGCCCCTTAACCTTTAATTGCTTATACTGTCGCTCTGGGCGCCTGCTAAATGACACAAATGTAAGTGTAAATACAGCAAGTCCCCTAGATGAGAACATCTGAACATTTTGGCAGAATTTCACGCCGCGTGCCAGCACGGTAATTTAGTTCACATCTCTGGAGCTTAAGGGAGGCCGCAAAGAAACTTAAAACCTAGTAAACAATGAATTACTAAGTAGTGACAAAAAAGGCCGTCGTTCATTTTGGATCCCATCGTCTTTCTGCATTTTGTGTTCACCAGAAAAAAAAAACTGCCAACCTAACCATGGAGTTACAATAAACTGTAATGGCAAAGTGACAGCTTTCAAATTCCTCTGTTAACATTATGGTGGTTCACTTCTGTTTCTGGCAGGGTTATTGTTGTTACACCACCAACCGTCTTTCCCCGTTCTCTTTGGGGTGATTTCTGTTGAAGTGGTTGAACAGGTTTTTGTTTTCACCACACATGCCAGTCTTGCCCCTGCATATTTTGACAACAACTGTTGTCGGAACAGTGTAAAATCCTAACTAGTCCTATATATTTGATGAGTTTTAGTCACCAGCTCCTCAGAGTTGTCAGTTGGCTAGCATGTTGCCAATCCAGTGAATGGGACCGGCTTTCTCTGGGCTCTTATTGGTTTATTTGTGTGTGTGTGAGAGAGAAGACGAGCTGGAATAGCTAACAGGGTGGATTTTAAATTGAATTTTACTACGTATTATTTTAACAAACAGCCAGAACTGTCAGCGCGAGTAATAAAAAGCTTTTAGTACGAGTATGCTTGTGTTCTCTCTTAAGGCACATGGTGGATACATTTTAAACGTTCACATGGCCAAACCACCATTATCACCGACCCCTAACTATAACCGAATAAAATGAATAAAAGAAAAGAATACTGAATACATTAAAGGACACGTGAAGGACACGTTCACGCAGACTGACCCCATACACGTCCATTGTGCTATAAATATAGTATTGTTCGGACGTCCCGGGCAACCATTGGATTTGATGTTTTACCAACGGTATGATGGCCAAATACACTGCTCACAAAAATCGGGGGATGTCTCAAAATGAACATGTTTTGCATGTCAATGTTTACTCATGCGTCTTGGTGTTTGTTTGGAGGTTCATATTTAGGGTGGGCAGGGTTTATTTCGTTGTATTCCCTTGAATGAATACCCCAGTTACACTGCTATACATTCAGGCCATATTCGCACTGTTTGATAATTATGTGTAACCTCAATATAGATAGGTTTTAGAAAAAACAATTTATTTTGGTCAATTAAACAATATCATCAGAAAAGCAAATGAAAAGTCAACGAAAGTTGTTCGATTCCGCAAATGAAATTAAAACTCAGTTATTGAGTAGCAAGGGACATGGTCACGGAGGTGAACGGAGCCATGGCAAACTGGACTGTTCAGTAGGGTGTATGGTCGTCCAAAACGGCCGAAACACACTGACCGCGATGGGGCATGGACAGGATCAGATTGTCCAGCAGTTCCTGTGGCTTTATTAGAACACAGCCAGATTTTTTTGTACTTGTATTCAGCACAAAAAAGCAACATTTGATACAAATAACCTTGCACAATAGCAGCATCTGGCAGCTGTATCAGGATGACGAGTTCCTGTTCAACTATTCTACAGTCTGAAAGAGGTTGAACAGGAACTGTTATTTTTTTCCAGAGAGATCACAGTAAATACGGACGTTTTGTTCCGATTTTTTTGCCTGTATTTTCGGTTCGTATCTTAACAGAGAAACTGGAACAATTATAAATGTTCATTACACAATGTCTAACACAACACACCTCTATGCAGTATTTAACCTGTAATGCAGCCATAATAATGCCTTGATAGTCATTTTAAACACCTGGATTACTCTGTGGTGTTGTATGAGCTGGCTCTCTTCAGGAGGACTAGGTTTCGTGTACAATAGCATATAAACCATTTACTTCATTAGAAGGTATTTAACTTGAACATTTTGAGAGCGCTATACAAACCTGATGCTAGACACACGTCGAGATATTCACTTCTAGTATAGATTCATTCATGAGGCCTGAATTCAACTAGTTATTGAATACATTACTATGTAAATGATACCACGGTATCTGTAAAGCTAAATTCCAGGTAAAGCGATCAACTAAATGTTCCATGGAATTACCCTCTGTAGTTCACGTTGCCATGTAAAGCAACCCTACACCTTAACCACCACACAGCAAACTCTCCGTTTTATTCCCGCTGACTCTGGTTGGAGGTGGGGTCTGGATCATAACCTGGATGCACTGGGTGCACCCTGAACAGAGTGCAAGCGTATCACGGGGTCCACAAAAGTACTGCAACAGGCCCTCAAGAAACGCCATAACTAGCAGATAGCTCTTAGCAGTGAGGCATAGGAGCCGTTTTAACCACAGCAGTCAAGATGAAACTGAAAGATAAACCTGGTATACAATTAGGTTTCTGGCCACTTGGTAAATCAGGAAATACGGTGACGTGTCAACGGGGACAAAGTCACAAGTGGGAAATGTATGACATTTCGCCTAAAGTAACTATTGTTCAATAGTGACAACTTGTGATAACACCTACAGCATCACTGCACGATCGCACAAAATCTTAAGATTTCGAATAGTAATATAATAGAAAAGCTGGTACTATAGCACTTGCAGAACAAGCAGAATAAGCATTTTCATGGGACAATTTGTAGTTTATTACAATTGACTCATTTCTGAACGCAAATGAACCCATTAAAAAGTAGCTTAGCTAACACATTCACAACGTAGCTGCTACATGCCTTTTGACTACAGGTGTTCCCATGTTCAGTTTAGCACGAGATGCGTGCCATGATGATGATTAAAACTACACTTAGCCTCATGATAAATCATTTTGCCCAACTGTAGATAATGCGAGAGTTTTAACGTAAGGTATGCTACACACTACAACGCACTCTCAATTGTCATGGAAGTCATGGTAGGAGTGATGAGCTAGGAGATGTATAATGTACATTAAAATCCTTGATTTGCGATATATTTACGATGGACTTGTCCAAACACGTCTTCATTAAAAAGCAGGGACTATCTGTACTGCCATACAGTAGTAGCACCACAGGCTTCCATTGGCAGCAAATTAGTTCGAAAGTAGAACGGACGAACATACAACATGCAGCACAGCACAGTAGGAGAGGCCTCATCACTATGGTAGATTAAACAACAGAAACGGAGGAGGGGGGGGTACAAAAGTGGGAATGGAGATGCAAAAGAAAAACAAAGGAGCTGCGTCTGCAGTTTAAAGGTGTTTCGGTTCCAATACTGAATAAAACCTCCTCCTAGAGGACCATACAGTACGTTCGCGAATAATGTTTCATTGTTCTTTCATTGATGTATTTATTCACGCCACATCAGCGTAAACAGCCATTTGTGACAGGAGCAAGGCTGTAATGGCTCTAATTAGACACTAAAGTCAACGAGGTACATTTACAGCGACCAATTATCCAAAAAACATTGGGGGGATGTGATAGGGCACCCAAAATAAACAGACACAAGATGGACGGGCAAACTCCACAGAAGAGAGCCCTACGTTGGGATCAAACATGAGGACCATGCCACCCATATACAAGATTAACTTTTTGTTTGTTTGTTTGTTTTTTTTATTAGTTAATCAGTTGATTAGTCGATAGTCTGGAAAGAACCGACACTTGAAAGACTAAGGTGCAGGAGTTCACAGGTGTCTGTTGGTCTCCGATGGAAATGGGTGACGTCTGGCAATTCTGGTAATGTCAGTGGAATTTTTAACTTATGCTACAAAATAAATAAATAAATAAATAAATGCCCAAAGTGATTGTAAAGCACTTCTACAATTCCAAAAGCAAAACCTACCATTTAGATCGTGCTAACCATGTGGTTGCTGATGTATTTGCTCTAGAACCATGTTTAGTGAGGGAGGACAGTCACAGTTGTAGCTTGTAAAGACTTTGTTCGTTTCAGTGAAGGAAACAACAAATAGCTTGTTAGCGATGGGGAAAAACAAACGGACATTCTAGGCAGATTTGATGACATTTTGTGGTGGAAAGAGGTAGATTTTTAAAAAAAGTGGGACGTTTCACAGCAGCTGCAGCTTTTTAATAATACATACAGCTGCAAATTTAGCATGATCCATACGTCCCACTGCTGATAAATACCATTGTTCTAGCGATTGCCCCACAAATTTGGAATGAGGCATTGCCTCAAGTATCAGTAAGATTTTAGGGGCTTATAGGGGCTTATAGGGGGTTATAGGGGATTTTAGGGTATAGCACTTTTTAGCTCCTCTGTACATCCATGTACATTGACTTTAAAGGGGTCAACGGACATCACAAATTTTACAAAAGTCCCTAGAACCCCTCATCTATGGAATGCATTTCAATTCATAATGTGTCTTTTTTTCCCAGTTTTCTATGACTTTATTGTTTTACATCATGGAATGGGTGACTGTTAATGTATTTGACTATGGAGCAGAAGGTTCAGGGTTTTCATGTTTCTGCATTGTCAATATACCACGGTTAGGCCCTTGAGCAAAGCCTTAACCCACAACAGCACGAAGTACCTGCTTAGTTGCATGTTCCTGTGGACTCACTGCAAAGCTGCCGCTGTTGGGTTCCTGACCAAGGCCCTAGCGCTAAGCTGTTCTGCATAAGATGTTCCTACTAAATGCAAAAGTAAATAGGGTGTCCAGAAAACACTGCATCTGAAAGTGTTTTACAAAAACATTTGATGGTCCCAGTTTGTATTTTCCCTCCTAAACACACTAACATCCCAATTAAAGCCCAGAGTGGGCAGGTCCCCTGAGCATTTCGAACGGAGCTGGTGACTGAAAAATGCATCATTGGTTATATCGAACTAGTTTGAATTTCACACAATAGACACTGCACAAACAGTCATTTGCAAAATATGCAAAGACAAGACAGGCACGTCTGGTGAGAACACAATAAACCCGTTTAACCACCTCAACTGAAATGGCCCCAAAGAGTATGCCAAAAGCTGGCTGGCACCAAAACCACACATGGGTGCGACAGCCAGAATCAGAAATGTATAAGGCTGTAAGAATTAACAGCTGATCCTTGTTACAACTTACCGGATTGTTCGAGCGATACCTCTGATGTACCCAAAATGCAAGGAAGAATGCAAAAGACGGTTTATCCAAGTTTACCAACATCTGATTTGTCACAGTGATTTATGGTTCAGCTGGATTTCAGACCCAAACTACCTTTTATTATTATTATTATTATTTGTGGACAATGGTGACATTTACACCATTTTTGAAACTGTTTATCGAAAGTTATGTTCCATTAGTGGCATCTGCCATTTCTGTTCTTTTGCAGAATAAAGGTTTTATAGTAGAGAAACAAGTTTGCTGCGTCGAGTTGCAAATTTGTCTTTAGAAACAACCTGGGGAAATTGTGATATTAAACAAAGAAGAGTTCGGATCTATTATGTCCTGTGCTTACGGGCAAGTAACAGTAAACCTGCTTAAATGTTTTCATACTGATGCGGTGCACGTTCTATAGTATAATTCTAAAGTGTGCCGACTGAGTCAGTGATGACGAAACATTCACCTGCTTTTTGATACAGTATGAAGTCTGATTTTCTGCCTTGATGCGAATTAGTTTTAAAAATCTTTTACAAGTCCGACTTGAGCAACGTTTATATGTGGTCCTAGATCCACTACATCCGATACGACCCTGCAACCTTAATGAGAATGCCGAGACTGGAATTCGTGCAACTTTCGATGATTATCGTCACTTGCCATAAAAACACACTGACGAAAAGGGAAAATGACAACAGTGAGTACTGTAGAGCCGGGCAATGACTCGAAATCAACATTCAGAAATATCAATTGACGTAGTCATTCGTTTTGAAATTCTCTAAATATATTTCTCTGCTAATATTTTCCCCACTGTGTGTGTTAATGTACTGACATGTAGTAACATGAATCCACTCCGTCGAGCAACATGGAAGCAGTATGGAGGAGAAGCCATATACCGAGCAAGCTCGCTGTTAAAGAAAATTGCTGTGTCCGTCGTGTGAACACGTTCTGGCTTTAAGAAAAGATCCCGAACAAAAAAGTCAGACGTAACAATGCAGGAAAAATGTCAGCAACCACTGATTAACGGCGGCAGCCTAACACAAGCATTAGCTAACGCTACACAATATGGGGAGGATTAAAGAAGGTGTAAAGACGTAATGAACGCCATGTGGGCTTAAACACCTCGGCAATATTCAAAATATTTGTTTGCAAGCCGTTTTCTATTTTTCCACATGGCATTATTTAAAATCTCTCACGTTTGCAATAAACGCGAGTTATTTTCTGCTCTTTTTTTCATCAAAACCATCATGCAGCCATGACATTGGCATCGTGTGCTACAATTTCAACTGGTCAAAACATCCATCGTTCTTTCTCACCTGGTCTACAAATCACAATATGTACCCTGTCATTGGGGGAAAAAAAAAAAGTTCCAGCTTTAATCGTTCACTCGGTGAACTAAAAAAAAAAGCAAAACAATTGTTAATCGTAACTGAGGTAAAAATTTCCAATTAATCGTGATTAATCGTTGATTTGATGCAATATCACAGAGCACTGGCTGTGAGGTGAGGTTTTAAGTGATTGGATAGGTAGGTAACATACATATCTATATACACTCACAAATAACTGGCATAAATGTCACTGGGAGCAAAGTTGGTGCTGTTGCGATATATGTACCTTCTGTGTTTCAGGAAAGTCCTAAAGAAATGGCCACGGCCACAGAAAAATGTGCCTGCAGTGTCAAAAAAATGTATTCTGCTCACAAAATTAGGGGATATTCCATTAAGGGGTATTTTGAAATATCCCCCAATTTTTGTGAGCGGTGTAACGTTTTCCTGTGTCCATGGCCATTTCTTTTTGTGAGCAGTAGAGTAAAAAAAGTCACATAAAAGTAAAGTTACAAAATAAACAGAAGACGAAAACCAAAGACTTGGCTGAAGTAAGCATTTGAACTCTGGACCTTCTGCACCATCGTTCCAGTACCTTAACCACTAGGCTACTGTTCAGATGAATGTCTGATATAGGTCACAATAAGATTGGAGTTTAAAGATTTTTACCTGTGCCCTCTGATAGATAAGAGTAGTCATCTCTAGTGTAGGAAGCAGACGGCTGGATAAACATGCCCTCATCGAAGCCTTCCTCTGGCTCTGGCTGGATGTTGTAGACGAAGCGCCTGGCGATCTGCTTTTTCCTTCTTCCACTGCCCAGCTCCGGGTGATCCTCTGTCTTCATGGCGGCTCCTGCACCTGGGGGTGGCTCATTCCAGACAAACACAGGGCCTGGAGCCTGCACCTCTGTCTCTCCAGACTCCACCGAGTTCTCTCCGCCCCAAGCAGAGGCACCCAGAGATGGCACGGCGACATCACTGGGCTCCTCTTTCACCTGCCCGCTGGCCTTAATGGACAGCTTGGACAGAATGCTAGTGGCCCAAAAATTGCCAGGCTTCTTGTCGTCCTTGGGCACAGCGCGACGCTTGTTGTAGTCCACCAGAACCGAATCGGGTGCCTCCTGCTTGATGCTGATGTTCAGGGCGTCTTTAATGAAGCCACGGCACGACTGTACCACCTCGCTCATCTGTAGGTAGCTGGCCACAGACATCACCTCGATGGCATTCTGGCTGGTGAGCAGCAGGTTGCCCGAGTACAGGAAGTCCAGGATGACAGAGAAGCCCTGCACAGCAGCAACATCTAGGTGCGTGATCGTGTTCTGCTCAAGGTTTTCGCTCTTGGTCAAGCAGTAGAGGGTCTTGAAATAGCGACTTCCCGCCACCAGGATGTTCTTGTGTGCACGGAACACCTGCCCACACACCACAATGCTCACGTCACACAGGATGCCACTCTTGCGTTGCTTGTCCAGTTCCTGAAGCAGCTGGTAGCAGTACGAGTTCTCGTTTGGCTTGCTCCTGTAGTCTTCGACCTCGGTGCCCTCTGAGTCTTCAAGCCTCTCCGTCTCCTAGTGGAGGCACAACAACAACAACAAAGGCAAACGGCGTTAATGTACAGTGTCAACGTTGAGTTGTGGGGATACGGTGTCACCACCACAAAGACAGAACTGGTTCAACCAGCTTTGGAACTGCAGCACTGTGGGAACTGAATATCTCCCAAACCCCCCACTCAAACACAAACGCTATCCTAAGACACACCCTAAGCAAACCATTTCACTCGCTCAGCAAAGCTCGTTAAGCCGACAGAACCAATTTGGCCACCACCCTTTCTCTACACCTGAACCCATTCAGAGGATAACTCCCCTGTCTGATGAAAAACAAACAGAACAGACTGGTACCCATTAGAGGGACTATATGCATGGCGCACTTCTGGATTGCGAGGTCGATGTCGCAGTCCACAGTCATTTAGGCTCAAGTCTGCCCTCCTACCACTCAACCGTGGCAGAACATTTATTATTTAACCCATTTCGTGGTGCAGGGCCCCATCCCAGTCTTCTTTATTAGACGGCATCAGGTATTACAATAGCTTAGCTCTAGCAGCAACCAGTCTGACCAGACCACAGAGAGACACGACAGAGGGCAAAGCCATTTCTCCACACAATGCCATGTCGTTTCCTCCAATCACATTGTTCAGCACTGCTGCATACAACTCGGAGGCTATATGCTCACTGCACGTAGAATCAAATGTCCTTACGGATGAGTGCAGTTAAACAACTTGACAAGACTTTCCGGAATAACGAGCAAGCGGTTTATGAGAGTCAAAAGGAGAAGCCAAAGGTGCCAGATGGGCACAGGTTTGAATGGATATGGTGATTGGAAATACGAGGTGCTGATACATAGGAATGCTTGTCAGACTGTGGTCATTATTTCTTCCATTTCCTTACGCAAGTTCTTGCTCCAGGGAAAGTTTCAGGCACGAAGCATGAAGCATGACTAGGCACAGTAACAAGGACAGAAATAGTGGCACCAAAAAAAAAAAAAAAGAGGAAAAGAAACACTGGACCAAAATTTACTTCACTTACTGGCTCTCTACTTCTGCTCATCCTTTCTCCAGATGTGCCACGTGTTAACGCGGAACTGGAGAACAGATGCTTTCAGCGGATCCCGTACGCTAATTTTCAAACGAGACCATAGTGGCGGTTGGGTTTTGACTAAACAAGAACAAACAGGCACCGACTAGAAAATTCCAACACCAGCCTGGGTGACTACATAAAAATTTTATCGAAACTTTCAATCAACATGTCACAGCTATGAAGTACACCATAAAAAAAAGACCCCCTCTAAAAACATGACAAGGACATGAAACCCACAGTGGTATCTCGCGTTCGGGTTTCACACCTCAGACTTTCAGTTTGATGTGGAACAGGAACAACACAACAACCACCACCACTAATACTATGTTTGCTGATGTGTGTCTCAACTCTGTTCAAGATCCTTTATGGTGTTGTTCAATAGCTCACTCTACTCGCAATGCCTCTGGGTGTAAACACGCACGCCCACCCAAATCGTAAATAGACAGATTAATTATTCACCTACTAGCTCATGTATGTTCCATGTATATGGAACGTGGGGTTAATCGAGGAAGTAAAACTGTCCTTCAGACAACAGGGACAGCAGTTTTGTTTGGCTTGTGTGAACCCCACCCTGGCCAGCCTAGCCCTGAGGCCAGAGCTCAGTCCCCTCACCCAGCCCATCTACTGCAGATGCACGAACAATGTAGCAGTGTGCTTGACCCAAGGTGTGGGTGGAGAACACCAGGCTCTGGGCCTCCCAACAATGTGGAGAGCTCATCGATAGAGAATTCCACAGAGTGCCCCCCCCCCCAAATACACACAGACCTACATTTCACATGGGACAGACAAGAGAAGGGTGGAGCCTCCGTCTCCTCTGTAAGCTCTCTATCCAGGGATGGCATCTTTGAGGACAATGTCCAGACCCCAGAGTGAAACAACCCAGATACCCCCTATTTCGTTAACTGCTTTACGGCCACTGCTCACACTGCTCAAATCTGAAAATGGCAAAGAAATGCACCCTTGATGCCCCTTCTTACAAAGATGTATCTACCTCTTTTCAAACCTGCATTTTTAACATCTTACCCTTTCTTGAGCCAGCCACTGACACCTCCCCGTCCTCCAAACCATTTTCTTAATATAGCAGGTGTTAAGACACATCGTCGTGAATAACCCCTTATTTGTAAACTAAAACATTGATTCTCCATCCTTTTCATAATGAGTAAAGAATAAACTTAAAGTTAGAAGTTCAGTTCTGAGCATGTAATGGATTATGAACCAGCTGCAGCCAAACCTGGAGATTCAATAAGCAAATCAATCCGTTTCAGTTTTGATCCCCTTGAAACGTACATATAAAAGACTATTTATTCATAAGCTTGAGTAGCCAAATCCTCCAGCCTTTAGGCACAAAGTGCACCTCTATTAAAGCACCAGAGAGTGCTTAGCATAACACTGTAGTAAAGTAGATGTAGATTAAAGATTCATTACAAAGCATTAACGATCCACATGTGAGCTCTGAAGATGATCAGGGGTGCACTTATTGATTAGAGCTCACTTTAATGTTGGGCAAACCCAAGCCACAGGGTCATATGGAAATTTATTCTAATTCAATCTCACAATGACAGGTACCCTAAGGTTCCGTATCGAAAGCATAGCTCGACATGGGGACCGTGCCGCAGGGGCGACACGTGACACATAATGCAATAGCATACAACCTGGAGATTTGGGACACTTATCTGACAGAGAGCATCTGATTTAGAAGCCCTAAAGCGAAGATGTGCCAGAGGTCATTTTCTCCGGCTAGGGAGGGGGGTTGGGATCAGATGGAATGGGTTGGGCTACGGCTCCCCAAAGCCTGGCGGGTCAAGCTCCTGCCATTATGACCTCCAGTAATCAACCAGGTTACCGTGGCAACAAAGGTTGATAATTACACTGTAAAAATTGCATTGTGGAACAGAAGCTGCTATGGCCACGTAGGATATTCCCCTATTTGAGGTTGGAGGAAAAGAGTGACAAGTGTGCCAGCTGATATACACTGCTCACAAACACTAGGGGATATTTCATTAGTGTTTTTATCTTTGTTTTAAAATTTGCACGTAGTAGATCTTATACGAGCCTGCTTTTTTTTTTTAGTTTATAACAACAAGGTGATCAATGAATCAATTCCACAAAACCCCCAGGAACAAACCCAATCCGACAAAAGCTTGAAAGGTTTAAATTTTAAAGTCAACAGTTTGACCAAAAAAAATGACATTTAAATACTAAATGAAGTCACGACACGGGTATTCATGACTTTCAGAAGAAGAAAAAAAACAAGCAAATCAAATGGGTAGAATGTGGAAATTTGCGTTTAATGCTAAGTATTTAGTTAATATTTTATTTTGCTAGTGATTTGCCCAAAATGTGTTAAAACGGTGGTGCCATATTACAGAAAAAATGTTACTTTGGATGTTTTATAAGCGTTTAACAAAGAGAATAAAGTATTCCGTACACGTTATGAAAGTACACCTTATATATTCACGCAATTATCCACTCGTTATTTAGACAACGCAAGTTCAAGTTAATACAAAGCGAAAAAAAAAGTTAAACTGAAGAATAAAAATGGACTATTTAACATCGGGAACAACTGTCACTGATAGCCACGATGACTACGTTAGCTGACATGCTAATAACCAGGTACGGTGAGCAGCACGAAACAACGTAGCTTAGCGAACCAAGCTAACTCGCTAACTGTACCATAAGTAATATGTTAATAAAAATTACAACTTGTTGACTGTTGGGACTCTATCTCGGGCTTTTTGTCATGAAAATGTGCCCTGTGTAAGATCTAGTAATTCATAAGTGAGATTGCGTTTGACACTTGACGAGCGTTACCTGTTTGGTCGGGTCGTTTCGGCCGTGCTCGGCGGACAGGTGATGTCTGAGAACCAGAGCGCGTTTGTAATTCCGGCTGCCTTTGACCAGCTCGTCGCTGTTGTTGCTGCCGATGTTGTGGCACCACGAACAAGACATAAGTCCTGTTTCTTGGCAGAATTTAAGCCACGAAAACTCCTGCAACCAGGAGGCTTGGAAAAGCGAGTGTTTCTGAAGCAGCGTCTGCGGTCTCATTTCAAGCCAGGGCTTTCTGTCTCCTCGGTCCTCTTCTGAACCGACGGCTCCGTCCGTTCCGTTCAGTCGCTCCACTCCGCTCCAGGTCCCGGCATTCTTTTCGAGACTCCAGCCGCGACTGTCAGCGTCTTTCTCGGCCGGCCACTTGCCCCCTTCCGGGTCTTCCTCCTCCTCTGCCTCGGGCTCTGTGCTGTCGCTGACCGACC
>JAUZST010005032.1:0-15876 GCA_034779995.1 Parotocinclus haroldoi
TATATATATATGATAATATAATAATGTAATTATGTAGGGGGGGTTGTTTTCATTTTTTTTTCAGACAAGAGGCAGCATGCTGGTGCATGGGGCCAATTATCAATATGCTCTGAAAAATATATTGACTATCTGACCATATTTCATAGCTAGCATTAGCCAGTAGACAGTTCACAGCTGTGATATCACCTTTCACTCCCCCATCCATCTCTGGTACAAATTCTGTCAGTGAGTCATAGTGCTGTGGTATTATATCAATTTTTGGACTTAATGTCCGCAAGAGGATAGACAGATCTGACATTTCTTTAACATCTGGAAGCATTGTGCTGGTCCTCTAGCAGAAAACTGTTCGAATGCAAATTCTTTGGAAAATCCTAAAAGTAAAAAAGTGTCAAAGTAGTTACTTTAGGTTACTGAGGTTAAGGTTAGGTGGAGGTGTAGCATTCATTAGCTACAGTAATCATTATGTGAATGGAAAGTCCGCAAAACTGTGTTTACCGTGTGTGTGTGTGTGTGTATGTGTGCGTGTGTGTGAGACCATTAAGTATTCATGACAGAAGTACTGGGATTTACGCTTGTCCTTGTGTAAATATAAAGAAGAATGAGACATTGAAGCCCCCAAACCCCATGATCAGAGTTGTTTATTCAGAGAGCCATGAGCAGGATGCTATCGATAATACCCATCCACTTCTGTCCCTCTGGCCTCTGATAGTATTCCCCACCTCATTTATTGATCCCATCTGAATGCAGAGCCTGTGGTTCCAGGGTGTGTTCTACTGCCCTTCGATTCTGACATTCAGACACACACACACACACACACACATACAGAGACACTGTACTGCTGTTCTGTACTGTGGCCAAGTGGTAGGCTCAGGCGCAGTTCAGTTGGACTTGGGGAGCACAGTAAACAAAGTCAGCTTATTCCGTAAAAATCTTCTTATACATGCAAAACGAGCAGGCAAAAAAAATCGCAGTGTTGCATAATTTAACTAAGTCTATATGGCATATGAGAGGGCTGTGTGCTCCCAAAACGAAAACATTTGTACAACCATGAAGTCCAATGTGCTGTGCAAGCGCAAATTATCCACTACAAAAAGTGATGGCCCAGAATGTTCAAGTACAATGTTAACGCAGGCCAGAGGAGGAGTGGAGGTGGGGGGGGCAATCACGCCTAGTGTGAGTATCTAATAAACAGCTAAGTCTCTGAAGTACTCAGTATTACCACACAAGCGTGTTCAAGATTCAAGCTTACAAACAGTTGCCGAATTCACCGATTATTATTTTTTTTTATGGGCATGTATAATAAAGATTTGTTTTTGTTGCAATTGAAGTTCTGTTCTGATCTGTTTAAACCCAAAGAATGCATTGGATAATGATATTAAAATGATCGATTTATATCAAATCACTTTAACACCCTAATCCTAAAAATAAAGTTGCAAAATGAAGAAAATAACTTTATTCAAAATAAAATGCTGTCCTGTGCAGAGTTTCAGTTCATAGGCAGAGCCTTATTGTCGCCACACCCCAGAATTTTAGGCCAGGAAATCTCATGGTTACATGGTGAATAGTTAAATCCCACTATTTTGAAGTCTGTGACTATTTTGAATCATTAAACATATCAAGCAGTATCTTGGTTCTTAACTACTACGGAACTCTTTTCGTTTGCATGGTACTCTGCACATTTGCTTAAGCAAGTCTCACGGCTAATGCAAAACCGAAACTAGATTTATACCTCAGGATTCACGATTCATTACCCAGTGATTCAAATTCACGATAGATCTTGCTCTGTGAATTGTTGATCGTGTTATCTTTAGCACTGTATTGTTAGGGCAAATAAGTCCCCATGGGTCCTAAGAAGAAATTAAATAGAGAAAAGGGGAAACGTGAATCTGATCCTCCAGAAGACTTTCATAATTTGATTAAACAATGTTTTCAACTGACTTTGAACTGATTTGACAGAATGGTCCATATACGCTCTATAATCACAGTGCATGCACTCGTATTCAGCTAGACAATCATTTAATCCTGTTGTCCGAGAAAGATGGGTTCCCCATTTGAGAATAGTTTTTATCAGGTGTTTTTTCAGAATTTGCACGTTCTGCACAACTCATTTTGGAGTTTAGATTTAGGCATTTGTAAAGTTCCGTTGTGACAATGTCTGTTGTTAAACATGCTTTACAAACTGAACTGAAGAGCTGTTTATACTGAGCTCTTGTTAAGCTCTTGCTTTGTTGATTACTGATAAATAAATTTACATCATGCA
The DNA here is from genome assembly GCA_034779995.1 of Parotocinclus haroldoi. Lineage (NCBI taxonomy): Eukaryota > Metazoa > Chordata > Actinopteri > Siluriformes > Loricariidae > Parotocinclus > Parotocinclus haroldoi. The sequence goes on from JAUZST010005032.1 coordinate 2,261, forward strand.
TATTTCATGTACAACCTGTGCTGTTTTATGAAACTCGGGGAACTCCCACTAGTGTCTGTTATATCGCGATTTGGTCATGAGGTCAGAAATGAGGGCAGTGTGAATGTAGGGTAAAACAGGATCTGTTTAAAGTTCTCTAGTCTCTTTTTGTCCCTCAAGCTGTAATCAAAATGTCTGTATGGTTTCATAATGAAAAACATAAAGGGTCATCAGGACGCTCCTATCTTTCACTTTTTTTATTCCTATTTTTTTGTACTTTCTCCATCTATTCTGCATGGCCCATCTCCTCTGTCTCTGATGCTCTGGTTTTAATGGGCTTTTGTGCTTCTGCCAAAAGTCACTCTCCTCCTCCAGCCGGCACTTAGATTAATCAATAGTCCCCAGCATCGCAGTACCATTAGCATGGCAAAGGAAATTGGAGGCAAAAAGGGGGCCAGTCTGCTCAGAGATCAAACTCATGAAAGACGACTCCTTAGCTCCGCTCGCCACCGACCCCCCGCTCTCCATTCTGATGACAAAAAACGGTTGTACGTATCTGTATAGTGTTCCTATATAGGGTTCTACATGACTTGTCGGTCTAGCATTTAAAACGCGGTTGCCCAAACTAACACTTCTAATTGCACCATGGCTTGGCTGTAATCAACAGCACCAGTTTTCTGATGCTGAGCTGAGCAAGTGGGTATTATTTGTCATTATCCATCATCAAGCTGATCATCCAATCTCTCTCACTAAAATTCTGACACTCAGACCTTAGCACGGCTAGCAGGGCTTACCAGATTTTGTACAGAAGCTCTTATTGTGCCCCAGGCAAAACTTCATTTGTGGCTCGCCTGGTAAAGAAACAGGCAATTTCTCGCTGTCTCTTTCTGTCTCCTTCTCAATTTGTTGTCATACGTCCCTTTGTCCCAATGGATTCCAGTATATACAGAATAAAGAAACGGGTATGTGCTTACCATAATTTTGTTTTTTTCTTTTCTAAAGCTATGATATTTATAAACCTAAATATGAATACTTTTGTACAAAGTAGCCTTGTACAGGGAGTGTCCCCATCTGGTACTCGGTGTTTCTGCATAGGCTCCAGACCCACCCAAGGTTTGAAGTCATTGAGCCTTTGATATCATATATACCTTACTTTTGTTGTCAAATCTATCTCGTTACTTAATCTAATCTATCACTTTATTAGGTACACCGCCTTGTATATACACTAAATCTCTGAGTTCAACTGATCATACACTTTATAATCTGTCTGTTTCTTTACTTTGCTAGTCCCCTTTGCTCTGTTCTGTAATGGTCAATACCACCACAGGACCACCATAGATTAGGTACAATTTGGCTAGTGAATCATCACCCAAACAGAACCTGCCCTTTTCCTGCGGTGGCCCTGACCAAAAAAGAGCAGAGTGGACTAACAAAGTAGAGAAACTAGACTATAAAGTGTGCCTATATGATCTCATTAAGAGAGTGAATGTAAAAACAATAAATACATAATAAAGCTATATATATATATATATATTTTTTTTTTTTTTTTTTTTTTATTATTTATTATTTTGTTTTACATAATCTATTGCTTTTGGACAGAGAAGACTCGGTGTGGTAGCACCACTGCCTCACAGCAAGAAGGTCCTGGTTCAGCCTGGGTGTGGAGTCTGCATGTCCTCCCCGTGTCTGCGTGGGTTTACTCTGGGTACTCCTGTTTCCTCCCACAGTCCATAGACATGTATGTTAGGCTAATTGATTACTCTAAATGGACATTGACTATGAAAACCCGTTCTCATTTTCCAGTGTTGTTTAGTTGCATATACAGTACATATACTTAACAATAGGATTTACTGTTTTCATTAAGATTTAACACAGCAGAAATATCTCATCAATGTTGGAACAGCTGTGATGCATTCTGTTACATCTGTGGCGAGTATATGCTTAAGGCTCCCAGGCTGCACTCATTAAGAAAACCTACGAGATGTACTTCCAGTATCAAATGACTTTGTGAAATTTCTTCATATTTGTTGTGCAACACGTGCAGTCAACGTGCAGCTCAGTCTCAGTTACGTAGCAGGAAAAGAAGGCTCACGTGACGGAGGGTTACACCTGCCTCACCAATGTATCTGGGTTCTCTACTAAAAAATAAGAATCTATTAAATACCCTAATCTTATTTCAGTCATGAGACCAGTTCCACATGACCATGGTTTGACAGATTGCCAGTACCAAAGTCACCAGAGACACATAGCCTAGATGAGGCAGATGCCACAACGCATTAACCAGATGTGAAAACGACACTGATCCAGATGTTGACCCTTTATGCCTGGTTATCCTCATCTGATAATACAGTCAGAATTAAATGTCCTGGTCAGAGACTTAGATTTGCCAAAAGCTGAAGCAGAACTATTGGTTCAAAATTGGAATTTAAGGTATTAGTTTTTTTTTCCATAATTCCTTTGTCATACAGCGTATCTGAATTCTTTTTGTGTTCATTTTGGCATTCTAATTCAATGTCATATTTACATTTAGTAATCCATTCATGAGCTGATTTCTAGAGCTCTGATCTGATTATTCCAGTGCTCACGTGAGCAGCGTACTGCAATCTCCTTAGAGATTGAGACCTAGAAATCAGATGAAAAGAGCTGGATTTTAGATCAGTAATCAGATTTCACAGCATGTATACCATTACACTGATTTCAGTTAGTTTTCTCAGTCTTCACAGGCTTGATTAAAAATCGCCGGATATAGTGTTGGGCTGTCCCGGTAGCAGCTATTAGAATCAAACTTGGTTGCCAGGTTCGCTTTGCGTCTTTTTGGGCTACTGTCCATAGACCCGGCTACTTGTTTCTCTTGCAGGATCTAGCAACTCTGGAATTAAATGCACCCTCTACGATGGAAAAATCCTTTAATTATTCAAGTTTGAAGTTTGCATCACAACATTCTGCAAGATTGTTGACTGGTTGCATGTAAACCGAATGTTTTCCATCATCTGCTTACTCAAGTGCATTTAAACTCATTGACTGGATTACAGACAAATTCTGATTTTCTGCAGTTGTTTGATTCTTAAGTACATGTAAATCCGTTCCTCATTTTTCAGGAAACAAAATGTTGTTGCTCCAGTGCTATCACCGACTTGGCCCAGCAGCTTGCCCAAACTGACCTTGGTATTACCCTGGTGGAGCTTTAATGATTGATTGTTTTGTTCAGCACAAAGCTTTTCACTGAGCAAAAGACTCAACTCCCAATCTGGGTCGGAAATCGACCCGGCACAGGATTCATCATATTTACAGTTCAGATTGTCGCAAGCAACCTGAGTCCTGAGTGGCGCGGCTGTGTGTTTGATGTTCTTTTGTACTTTGATCCCAAGCCAGCCTATTTCATTGTGTTGGACATGAATATTTAATACGGTCTGCACCTGCAGCATGATTTAGCAGGTCATCTGAGGAGCTTTGGGCTTATTTTCCATAGGTGAGGTGTCTGGACCGATGCCCCGAGAGAGCAAGTGAAATATGCGCATTGACTCTGAAAGCTTTCCTGCCACAGTGTTTGGGGGAATTCCTGGAGATGTCAGCAAATGAAAGGTTTGTGTATTCACAAGCTTCGCTCTGTGCCGTGGCTCGTTCGGAGTCGATCGTGGGGTAGACTGTTCAAATACCTGCCGCGAGATAGGACTGTGCATATGGGAGTTCTTGTCTGGCTCGCGACATTTGTTTGCTGCCAGCCTAATGGTACGGCATGATGAGGCTCATCATTAGCAAATGCTTGCTTTGCATATCACAATGATGCCTTGACTAGCCGGAAACGGTCCATGAACTCTAGCTGTTATTGATAAAGCACTTCTCCGAGTTGTATAGTCATTTCTCTGTGATAATTGGAAAGGTGTTTCCACTTGCTTTGATCTTAATTGCTCGGCTTGCAGCTTGGAATCAAAGGCCTATCAACCGGATGGACCATTATCCATTAAACCTGTTGGCATGGTGCAGTAACCCAATGGATATGGGCTGAGGGAATTGCTCTCATTAGCGTGAGTGACAGGCCCCGCTTCGCCCGACCAATTTTATTCCCATCACTGGAAAGTCAGATGTGAATGTTGGAAGTGGCACATAATTGCTTTTTTATTTCCATGACAACAGACACCCTCCCGGCTCATCCGGCGAACGTATTTACCTTTTTCAACGCGACACTTTGGGAGGTGCCAGGGAGAGCTTCACGCATCCCCACGACATCGTTTCGTGGGCTCACATTCAGGGAACTGAGCTAATTAAGCGAAGTCACGCATGGTCGGTGTGGCGAATTACGGCCAAGGAGACAACACACAGCGGGCAGGAGGGGTTAACTATGAAAGTTGGGTTCTATGAGACCTGTTGCTTGTTTGCCCATCTCAGGCTTTGCTGGACGTAAGCCCTTTTGTGTGGATGGATATAATAAGCAAAGTATGTCCCACGGGACTGAATCAGCCTTAGATACACAACGGCAAGCAAGAAACCCAAGAATTTCAGTCCCACATAAAAGAATTCTAGTCCCTCAAAGGCTCGATTTCCATACCAAAAGCCTGAAGTCAGGGCAGGGTGTTGGGGTTAAATTGGACAGGATAGGGACGGGGAGACAGGGGTCAATGGCCTTTTTCGTATGTAGTCTCCGAGGTATGTACAAATCTCCCTTTTCTTTCTCAATCCATTCCAACTGTATGGGTTAAATCTTTTTTTCCTCGGGCGTCTCAGATATACAGATTAAAATAGAGCCTGTGGATAATACACAATGAGGTGCCGATTGCAGAGCCGTGTGCTCTCAGCCCTCAGAGATGGAATGAATTTAAACAGCACCTCTGAAGCTGCTGAGTGGATAAGGAAGGAGCTCAGGCTTTCTCAATAATAAAGGGTTCTTGAAATCAATTGTAGTTAAACAAACTGAATACAGGCTTCATTATGAACCAAGTTTAGGAAACAAGCTGTAGGATTTCTATTTTTCTGGCATTCTGGCCATTTTAAGTAGTAACATGCTTCATATAAGTCCAGTCAAAATGATTTGAACCTTTTTTTTTAGTTTTTGTTTTTGTTTACACAATTATTTCTCAAAGCAGTCCTACAATCGTCTATATCCACACCCCTTTTTTGAGTAGGCCTAGGTGGGAAGTGGCAAGGAAAATGTGGATGTGGATGAAACCATATGAGGACTAAGACACAAAAAGGGACCAAATGTCAATCAGTAATAGAAGGTTTATTAAAAATAATAGTAGGTTAAACACAGGTGAAGTGTCATCTCACAGCTCCCAGATCTCATAAGATTTGATTCTCGACCCAGACTGCAGTGTCTCAACTTTCACACCAAATCCAATTTTTCCAGTCAGTTCACACTTCTTTTTTAATTGTGACTTATATCATGCATTCTGAAAAATCCAAGCTCCTAAACTAATGCATATTTAGAACGAATATCGAGTGGGAATGCTCTAAAAATTGCGTTAATTAACCTGACTGTTCAGATGCAAATATGTACTGGATTGCAGTAGCACATATGAAAGGTCTCAACTCAGAAGTGACTGTCAGATTCCGTGTGCTTTATCATGGTCTTACTCGACCAAACGAGGTGGGATTTTGACCACTAGTCTACCACAGTCCCACAGGTGTCCCTTCACCTATGGTAAGTATCCCTTCAGGATACTCCAGATAGTTAGATAAGTTCATGTCTCTAAATTGTCCCAGTGTGAGTAAGTGAGTATGTACATGTGCCAGTTAGACTCCGGACCCAACAAAGAGTTGGATTAAGCTGGTTTGAAAAGTAAGTGAGGTTAAATACACAAAGGCTAAACAAAATACATAAAACAAAGAAGATTTTCGGTACGTTTCGGGGAATCATTCAGTGCAGTACTAGTATATGCAGGTACATGTTTTGGTGGTGGCATCCTCTGTCCTAAGCAGAACTGTGAGGGCTGGAACAGGTGTCTAAAAAACAGCTCAGAGGGGATATGTACTGTATTTAGGGATGTCCATAAACAGAACACAGGTGTGCAGCATGACGCTAACTTTAACTAACTTTCGCATTTGTCATCCAGTCATTTTCAGACGCACATTGTGGGTGATCTGGCATTTGTAAAGATAAAAATACAGCGCTGTGCGTTCATTGTTTAATGATTTAATATAAATAACCCACATCTCACTAGCCTAGATATTCAAATTTTAGTTATGTTTTATACATTACCCTGTTAGTCTTTTTTTGTTATTTATTAATAACCAAAAGCAGTTCATGAGCAACTTGTAGCACCTACATTGTAAGAAGACACATTCCTATATAGTACATATAACTGTTTCGGAGAACGAAGAAAACGGCTCTCTATTAAACAATATTGGTCGACATTAAGGTTTTACTGCACAAAATAATCAAAACCAGACACAGTAAACTGGGCGTAGAAGCTATCGAATGAAATCAAGCTTTATATTTAGCCGTTCCCTTTCTCCATCTCCTTGTTCAGGGCTTGCCAGAGAAAATGAATAATTAATTTATGGAGACACTGTTCTGATAGTGTTCATATTTTATGAGCACTCTAAGGCTGGTTGAATGAAAGGTGATTGGCAGAGAGGTTCGTATCTAAGACAATGGCTCTGTTGCTCCTCCACAGACTGCCACATTCACATTGTGGACCAGGCCTCAGGGGATCAGCGTGTTTACTTAGGGATTAGACCAAATAGGTTTAAGATCTTTGTGCATTAGCTGGTCCATTGTGAAGCTCTGTGGCACAGCTCTTTTTTTCCTTCTTTTTTCTTGCAGTTGGGCTTCTTTACATTTGGAGCTTGTTTTCCTTTTTTGTCCTTGTCTGCAGATTGGCACATCCCAGCTTTACGGCTGAGTGAAGGACTTTGAGCAGAATGCTGGGTTTTTTTTGGTATTATCTAAATTGTTTGGATCATCTCACTCCCATCTGTCCTCATTAAGCATGTGATCCACCTGTCTGCCTTTGTCGGCAGCCAAAATGTTCTTTCGTTGCGAATTCCAAGCCAGTATCCGGCGCAGTCCAGGTTAATGCAACACTCTTGCAACACGTAGGATGGGAAAATTGTCTCTTTGTAGTTGTCTTGTTTGTTTGCTTGCTAAAGTAATGAAGTAGCACAGCAGGAGATGTTCAATAAGACGAAACCTATCTGAATTAGAGATCAGTGAAAGTAAACAAAATCAAACTAGAAGTCAGAAAAGATTAACCACAGTGGCAGTTTGCACAGGTTGAGGTTAATTTAACTGGTAAATGCAAAACACCTGTCCACCAGTGCATTTTTAATTTTGACAGGGATCCCAAAATGCAAGGAATCTTTAAAGTAAAATGCTTTACTCAAGCATGACTGTCATTCAGTTGACTCTAAATTTAAGTCGAATGCCGCTCAAAGTCTCAAAGCAGCTTCTATCTAAAACCACATCTTCAACTAAGCAAGCCTATTTCAACAGTGGCAAGGAAAATCTCCCTAAAGTTGGGAAGCAAGAAATCTAAAGGGGACCCAAGCAAGTGTGTGACTGTGTGCGTGTGGCTTACGATGAATTGGCGCCCCATCTAGGGTTGTTCCTGCCCTTGCGCCCAGAGTTGCCAGAGGGGCACTGGATGAGCCACCCTGTGTGGATTAACTGGATGGATGGATAGATAGAAAACTATAATAGAAATAGATAATGAATATAATAGAAAAAAAATGACACAACAAAAAATTATAATAAAAATGTATTATAAAAATATTTAAATAATAACACAATATATAATAATTATTTTAACAATATTAAAGAAAATAGAGAATACAGTCTGCATCCTTTTGATGTGGGGAGTCTCCATGTCCTCCCCAAATCCATATTTACTCTTTGTGCTCGTTTCATACTTGCGTGCGTGCGTGCGTGTGCGTGTGCGTGTGTTTGTGCGTGTGTTTGTGTGTGTGTGTATGTGTGTGTGTGAAAAAAGAGAGAACGAAAGAGAGAGTTTTAAGTGTCTAAAAAACTGAATGAATTAATGATAAAGAATATAAAACTGTACACTATTCAAGTACTCGAAGAATACTTGGTAGATTAACACTTAAAGAGCAGGCAGAATTGCTTGCAGAAACTTTCTCCCTGTGAGTGTACTGTCCTATAAATCAGTGTTAATGTTTGTGGATGTCTTACTTCTTCATTGTCAGAGAAAATGGACTGCCAAACTAAAGCCTAGAAGAACTTTGGGGTGCAGATGTCCTGGAAGCATGCACATAGGCTTGTTTGTCATAGCTATGGAAACCAGGTGGTGTAGGATTGGTGTGTGAGTTTCTCAGCTCAAGCTCAGATGTCTGGTTCGAAATCCCAAATTTGGACTTTACCTGTGTGGATCTTGCATCTTGGGTCTACCCGGGGGTTTCCTCCCACAACCCGAATACATGCCTTAAGTTAAGTGGCTGCTCCGGGGTGAATGGGTCTGACTAGCATCGATGTAACCTTGCCGCCGTCGTGAACAGCCATTGATGCTGATGGCTATTTACGTTAAATAAATAAATAAATAAATGCAAATGCACAAAGGTCTAGGAAAATATAGGCGTTATTTATTAAAAGTATCTATCTTCCTTTCAAAATGTCCTAAAGTAAAATGCCTGTAATCGAAAAAATGATAGAGATATTCATGCAGAGAGATTTCGGAGCCACTTAAGTATAGGACAGAAGTATTCATAACATACACTAATGCATTTGAGTGGAGAAGCTGAAGGTTTAAGGGTCATTCCCAAGGGCCCAAATGGCAGCTTGGAAAAAGCTTGGATCTGATTCTTGTGATCTGTAGTTACTCCAATCAGAGACTTAACCAGAGAGCGAAAAAATCATTTCAGGAGAGAATGCTTTAGATTCCTTGAGCTATTTTGACTTCCAAGTTTGTGTTTACGGGGCAGGCCTTAGCAACCTAGCTGGGGCTCGTAGCTACATACATGGCTGTTGTTTTGCATGTGAATGAAGCATAAACACTTTAGAAATCCATTTAAATCAATTCAGGATTGCAGTATTGTCCTGAATAAAGCATGATTATTTTCGAAAAATGGAGTCGTCTTACGTTTAACAGTCTAGACTGCAATCATGCTGCATTCACAAAAGCAGATGGTGCTAATTAGGGCTGCTTAAAGGGAGCACATATCGTGAATATGACGCAGCGAAAGAGCAGTAAGGAGTAGCCTGAAGAGCCAGGCTTAACCAGTTGGCTGCTGGTATCCAATGTGAGTAATGTAACAAAATGAAGAGCGATGAGAATGGATCAATAAATAAGCACATATCACTTAGATTAACTTTACAAGCCAAATGAGAAGCTGACGACCTGCAAGCAGCTAATATAGGACGCCGTATGAATAATTCACAGGACTATCTTGGACCTGAATTGGTTAGGTATGTGCTTACTGGAGTAGCTCAGCCTTATTTAGGTTTATTAATTTCTTTGCGTCTGATGCCGTGACGCAGAATTGGATGGGATCGGTTCCACACTGCATACATTAAGAGGCTGTGAATTGTTTTGCTATTACAGACAATTTTATTATTAGCCTAGCCAGATATGGCTGTCTGGGTGAGCAGCGTATGGGTCAAAGAGTACATGGTTCCTAACATCACTACGTCCATTATATCCATAATGATATGATATGCAATGTCTGTAATGATATGACCATAAATATAGCCTTGACTCTCTATAGCCATCTCTGGTCCTTCTCTCTCCCCGTCACTAACTTTCTCAGTAGCTCGCTCACTCTTGTCTCTGACTCTCTTATCTTTCTGATTGTCTATCACCGATTATCTGATTCGGTTTTAATTCAGGCAGCTCTCGAGGTTGCAGAATATGCATAAGCGATGCAGCCTGGTTCTCGTATCATAATAATAGGACATCCATGCTTGGGCTGGACAAACGGTGGCAAGGATGTTAAACAGGAAATGGTTTGACAAACGGTAGATTGTAACACTGCTAATGCGATTTACGTGCTGAAATGCCCCTGCAGGGCTCGTTATGTTGGCAAGACAACTAGGCCACTGGAAAATACAGTGTGTTTATAAATGTAGCTTTGCTTATGGTCATAATGGAGTGGACTTCTAATCCTGCTCATTAGGGATGTACATGAAAAATCAACTACTCAATCAGCGTTCTTCATTTGCCTCAGGGTTCTATTTCTTTTTAATGGGTCCTGATAGAGTCACTACTTATTTAAACTACTAATTAAATGAGCCATATATCTCACCTCATAAAATCCTCTTTTACGGTGGCATGATGAGTGCTGTTTAAAGAAGCATCCTTGCTAAGATGCACCTGGTGGTTTCTGCCACCTCGGATCCGGCAGAGAGTTTGCTTCTGCTGGATGCACTGGCAATTCATGCCTACTGTTTTATTTTTAAGAATGAACATAGGTTCAAATTCTCAAATCTGGCCTTGGCGTTGCTCTTAAGTAGTAAAGTTGGTTATACAGTATGTTTTGACAATGGTGCTGTACATAAAAGATCATACCCCTAACATACAATGTATAATAGAAATCTGACAGTGTTCATAAAAGTGAGTAAGGCAATTAACAATGTTAAGAACGCACCACTGTGCCAAACCACCCTACAGTAAGACACAACAGATCTAAAATAACCACAGTCTGACTTATTTGAATGATAATTCTTATAAATCAGTTTTCTGTCTTGAAGGCCACTAGAGACCAGGCTTTTACCAGGCGAATACTCAATGGTAGGCTATTCTGCAGCCTCAGATTGCCGAGCCACAGAAGATGAGAGCAATATACAAGGGAGCTAACCGTTTAAGTGCTTAAAACACAAACAAAATAATGACCTTAAACTGAACTGAACCACATCGGGAGCCGGCGTGAAGAAGCGAGAGTGTCTTAGTGACTATCAATAATCCTGCAGCTCTATTCTGAACCTACTTTAACTGTTGTAAAAGAGGCTGGTTGATCCCAGTGTACAAGGAATTACAGTAGTCCTATCTAGAGGAAACAAATGTAAAGTAAAGTAACAGAAAAAAAAAGAAAAGAACATAATTAAGTTTAGCAGTGTTTTTGAGTTGGAAGAAACCCTTCTTCAGAGCTGCATTAATTTGCTTTTAAACTTGAGATCTGAGTCAAAGATCACCCCAAGAACTGTCACTTAGGACCAGAGAACATGACCATGATGAGGACTACTAAAAACAGGAACCAAACATTCATTTCAGACTTATCTTAATTTGCAGAAAATTCATTAACACCCACCGTTTATTATCTCTAAGGCAAATACTGAGAAACAAAACCTGTAGTAATTCACTGTAATCAGAAGGTATTGCTTTATAGCTTATCTGCACAACGAAGGCGGAATGCTTTCCCAGGCCAGTAGTGGCAAGAAAAAACTACCTAATCATTATAGGGAGGAAACTTTGGAAGGACCAAGACTCAAAAATGGATGCAATGTACTTGGGCAGCCTAGGTGTTATGCATAACAATTAAATAACAATTAAACGAATTAATGCATTTATAGAAATAGTTTGGGAAACTAGTTTAAATAAACATAAACTAAATTAAATTTCAAAAGGGAAAACACAAAGAAAATATATGCATATTAACTAATAAGTGTATGGAAATACACTGCTCACGAAAATTAGGGTATATCTCAAAATTAAATAATCCCCTGATTTTTGTGAGCAGTGTAGCTTAAATAAACGAAATTAAAATCTAACAGAGAGAACATGTTTAAAGAAAATACAATAAAGTAAAATGTAATCATATCTAAACCATGATGAAGTCAACAGAAAATAATGATATGAGATGGTACTGTATATAAATTAAATATTGAATAAAACAATGTAGAGAATGCTCATATCACATATTCTTTAGTCCTGTACATTGTAGGATCGTGTGCCCTCAACAGGAAAGTGTAACATCTAACCTTTACCAGGGAAAACTAATATTATGTTTCTAAATATGTTGGCCTAAAAATTAATATATGAAGAAAAATTCATAGGTTATCAGTTTGGTGTTGAAATGTTAGAATTGGAAGGACAGTAGTGACTCCGTGGTTGGTTCTAATTGGAGAGCGGTGAGTTAAAATCCCAGGCCCTATAAGCATGCCACTTTTGGGCCCTTGAGAAAGATCCAGAGCTCTCAGCTGCTCAGTTACTTACTACCTGAAATATAGGTAGTAAGTCACTTTTGCTACATGCCTCTGATAAATGCTGTAAATGTTGAACCTGAATCTCATGTGGCCAACTGGCCAACTGGCCATCCTTAACATCCTATAGACTTTCTCATTGGTCCTTGTGCTGCTCTGGTTCAACACTTTCTACTGACCTCAATCGCCCTGGTGTGATTATAGACTGCTGTGTATGTGGTTCAAATGTAACGGATATAGAGTGAAAATTTAGGCCAGTGGGCAAGACTGTGTGTGTGTCCAACCCTGGGTTGCCATGGGTGCAGGTTAAATTCTGCCTAAACTCCTATTTGCATTCTTGGCATTAAAGCCTCTCATAAGTGCCTGGTAATTGGGAGATGGTTTGTGGCTAAGACAGTGAAACGGAGCGTAGAAGAGAAACATCCGCTTTAGCTCCAGATCCGGGAGTGGAGCTTCACTCTGGGGGGAATGAGTCTTGTGCCAGTCGACAGCACCCTAAACTGTGGCAGCCTCCAGCTGGCAAAGTTCAGCACTTGCTTATCGTCCTACAGCGACCATGCGAGTGAAAGGGTTTAATGAAAAAAGCACACATTTCGACTTTGCGGCTTCGCCATCTATCCGCTCTAGCTGTGAAATGCCTTTATAGAAAGACCAGGACAGACGCTGAAATCACAATCAAATGGTTCTCAGTAACCCATGTACTTAAAGTGTGTTTGCATGGGGGAGTGAGTGGAGGGAAGACGGAGGAACATGCCTTAATCTAAATGAAAGGATTTGCCTTTTGTTCGGTGGGTTTTCAGGAAGCACAAGGGAAATGAGCAACACTCATTTCCAATTATGGAAGGAAACGTTCAATTAAAATGTAAATGTGGCGACTAAATGATATCGGCCCTGCGTTTTCCATCGTTTTCCTTCATGGCTGTGATGGAAAACTGGCCAGACAATGGTATCGGAAATTCCCATCAGAAAAATGCCAGGATTTGCACTTTTGTCACGTCCAAAAATCTTAGGTGGCACACAGATCTGCGGACGGTATTCACTCCGATCGAAGCAAATTCGTTTTCTCGTCCCGTTTTCAGGATGGAGTTAAATGGAAGAGGTGGCACAATCTCTTTGTGTTGCACCATTTGGAAGCTGCGCTAGCATCTGCCGTTGTGGCAAAGTGCATTAGTGTTGATTGCTTAACTACTGTGGCACCGTTAGTGTCAGAAATGTTTGCATAAGAGCTGCTGAGAGGTGGTGGATACCCAGGATGACTCACAAGCTCTGGCTCATCTCTGTGATCATATAAAGAGGAGACATGAAGAATACAAAGTTATTTTACTCAGGAAAAGGCACTGTTACTATGGTGACATTGTACTAAAGTAAACCCCAATATTATTATTTTTATTTTAGTAACATATTTATTTTTAAGAATTAGAATTATTTATATTATCCACCCATATAAAAAAAATATTATTATAATACTTATGATATGATGTGATGAACAGATATGATGTGTATATATATATATATATATATATATATATATATATATATAAACTACACA